>WNYA01000367.1:0-178481 GCA_019512145.1 Engystomops pustulosus
GTTATATTCTTGTACATAGGGGGCAGTATTATAGTAGTTATATTGTTGTACATAGGGGGCAGTATTATAGTAGTTATATTCTTGTACATAGGGGGCAGTATTATAGTAGTTATATTCCTGTACATAGGGGGCAGTATTATAGTAGTTATATTCTTGTACATAGGGGGCAGTATTATAGCAGTTATATACCTGTACATGGGGGCAGTATTATATGATAAGTACAGCTTCACTATAAACACAGGCTGAAATACAGTAAATATCTTTCTTGAAGCCAATAATTTTGTTTCATGAAAACTTAGCTGATGATGATGCGGATCTGGAATAAACACTGCAGCACATAATGTTACTACGTCATCCCCCGGGGCTCCAGACCAGGAAGTGGATTTGATTTTCCCGTCCTTATTCGTTCTGTGCGTTTTATTGGCAATCCTCTTTAAACAATTAAAAAGCAGCTGTAAATGATAATGCAGAGGGGACATCTGCAGACAGGAGCGGCCAAATGTTATACAACATACACATCATGTCGGGGATATATTCTGTCCAATGCAGCTGAGGATTCTGGGTAATGCAAGGAAATGAATTAAGTTCTGGTGTTTTTTAAATGTATTTTTTTATATGTATAAATATATTTTATAGTGTAAATAAAGGGCTTTTTTACTATGAGAACTGTCACTCTGTGGAATAGCCTGCCTCAGGCGCTGGTCACAGCAGGGACAGCAGAGAGCTTCAAGGGTCTAGATGCCTTTTTACACCTAAATAACATTGATGGTTATGTTATATAGAATTGTTTCCCCTAAATCCTTTCCTCATCCAATCCCTTCCCTTCCTTGGTTGAACTTGATGGACAAGTGTCTTTTTTCAACCTTATAAACTATGATACTATGAAACTATGAAATGTCCCTCTATATTACCAGGGTCTCCTGTCTGCAGTAGGTTTTACTGTAGGGCAGTGATGGCTAACCTATGGCACTGGTGCCAGAGGTGGCACTCGGAGCCCTTTCTGTGGGCACTCAGGTCATCACCAGAGATGACTCCAGGTATCTTCCTGCAGTCCCAGACAGCTCAGGACTTGCTGTGCACAGAGGTATTTTAAAGTGACAGCACTGCCTGGGATTATTTTCTGCTTTATTGGTGTCCTCAGGGGGCTGGTAGGTAGAGAAGGGAGTATAAATCACAAATTAAATTTCTGTGTTGGCACTTTGCTATAAATAAGTGGGTCTTTGTTGTAGTTTGGGCACCCGGCCTCTAAAAGGTTTGCTATCACTGCTGTAGGGGAAGGGTCTATAGCAGTGATGGCAAACCTTTTAGACACTGAGTGCCCAAACTACAACCAAAACCCGTGTGTATTTCACAAAGTGCCGATGTGACGACCTGCTCTGTTACAGGTTTAAATTGTATAGGCACCTGAGGACACCAATACAGTAGAAAGAAGGAGAACAAGTTTGGATCATCATTGTAGCTTCCTTCTGGGATCCTGGGCTGCCTGGGGCTGCAAGAAGCCTTAAGTCCTGTTTGGCAAACTCTACCCTGGGGTGATGGCACGGGTGCCCATATAGAGGGCTCTGTGTGCCACCTCCGGCACCCGTGCCATAGGTTCGCCACCACTGGTCTATAGAACAATTAATATTTGTCCAACCAACCTAGTGCAGGTCTCCAGATCCTAACAAACTGAAGTGGGTGACCCTGGGGCTGCAAAACTCACCGGAGGTGGGATCCCACTCAATGGCTACACATGTGCCCTCACTTTTCAGCCTATCGACCTACATCAGTTTTTTTAATGAAAGTGGACAATACCTTTAAGGAAGGCTCCTGGATGAACCATTTTCTCTTTTCGAAACAGGCTTCATAGTTGTACAGTAAACTAAGGAAACTAACCTTCTCCTAAACCCCTTCTTGGATGCCCACCATCCTCAACGAGAAGATGTTGGAGAAAGATCTTCCACATGGACATATTCCATCATAGAGAACTCGGTAAAGGAGTGGAACAACTTGAGGCTCCTGTAGAAATTAGGTGGCAACACCATCCTCTACGTCTACATTATGTGTTAAAGGAACTTTCCTTCTCTTCTTTAAAAACACTTGGATTTTATAATTAATAGAGAACCTCCACCTAGAAGATAAGCAGCCAACTCTTTACGACAAGTCAACACATTGGACATCTACTCTTGGTCTTCCATCAAATCTTCACTCTTGGTGGGTGATAGAAGCTTATCATGGGAAAATATGGATGTTATAAGTTGATGGTCCTATATCCCACCAATCCGCAGGCCCAAAATATGACAATGGGACATCCAGTGATTCAAAAGAGCTGAAGAACCCATTACACCCAAACTGGATTCCGAAGGAGTCCATCAACATTGCTCAGATACTGGACATTTATGGTGATGGAAATACTCGAGTATAAGCCCAAATATACTCAATTATAATCTTAGTTTGTCCGCACAAAAAATGTGCTGAAACCCCAAACTTGGCTTATACTCGAGTAAAGAAAAATATATCAAAACTCACCTTTCCAGCTTCCCCTGCTGCTGGCTATATACTGGGGAAGGGGGCTGGCTATATACTGGTGGGCAAGTGCTGGCTATATAATGGGGAGGCTGTGACCAATGCATTTCCCACCCTCGGCTTATACTTGAGTCAATAGGTTTTCCCATGTTTTTGTGGTAAAATTAGGGGCATCGGCTTATACTTGGGTCGGCTTATACTCGAGTATATACAGTATGTGGAGTTTTCATTGCTCAGTAGAGCTCCATCCTGTTGAGTTACCCGGATCCCATCATTGAGACTTTCACCAATTTTTTGGACAAAAACGTGAAGCTGTCTGGGGGGCAGTATTATAGTAGTTATATTCTTGTACATAGGGGGCAGTATTATAGTAGTTATATTCCTGTACATGGGGGCAGTATTATATGATAAGTACAGCTTCACTATAAACACAAGCTGAAATACAGTAAATATCTTTCTTGAAGCCAATAATTTTGTTTCATGAAAACTTAGCTGATGATGATGCAGATCTGGAATAAACACTCCGGCACATAATGTTACTACGTCATCCCCCGGGGCTCCAGACCAGGAAGTGGATTTGATTTTCCCGTCCTTATTCGTTCTGTGCGTTTTATTGGCAATCCTCTTTAAACAATTAAAAAGCAGCTGTAAATGATAATGCAGAGGGGACATCTGCAGACATGAGCGGCCAAATGTTATACAACATACACATCATGTTAGGGATATAATCTGTCCAATGCAGCTGAGGATTCTGGGTAATGCAAGGAAATGAATTAAGTTCTGTTTTTTTTTGTAATGTATTTTTTTTATAAGTATAAATATATTTTATAGTGTAAATACAGGGCTTTTTTACTATGAGAACTGTCAATCTGTGGAATAGCCTACCTCAGGCGCTGGTCACAGCAGGGACAGCAGAGAGCTTCAAGAAGGGTCTAGATGCCTTTTTACACCTAAATAACATTGATGGTTATGTTATATAGAATTGTTTCCCCTAAATCCCTTCCTCATCCAATCCCTTCCCTTCCTCGGTTGAACTTGATGGACAAGTGTCTTTTTTCAACCATATAAACTATGAAACTATGAAATGTCCCTCTATATTACCAGGGTCTCCTGTCTGCAGTAGGTTTTACTGTAGGGGAAGGGTCTATAGCAGTGATGGCAAACCTTTTAGACACCGAGTGCCCAAACTACAACCAAAACCTGCGTGTATTTCACAAAGTGCCGGTGCGACAACCTGCTATGTCACAGGTTTAAATTGCATAGGCACCTGAGGACACCAATACAGTAGATAGAAGTAGAACAAGTTTGGATTATCATTGTAGCTTCCTTCAAAGGTCCTGGGCTGCCTGGGGCTACAAGAGACCTTAAGTTCTGTTTGTCAAACTCTACCCTGGGGTGATGGCACGGGTGCCCATATAGAGGGCTCCGAGTGCCACCTCTGGCACCCGTGCCATAGGTTCGCCACCACTGGTCTATAGAATAATTAATATTTGTCCAACCAACCTAGTGCAGGTCTCCAGATCCTAACAAACTGAAGTGGGTGACCCTGGGGCTGCAAAACTCACCGGAGGTGGGATCCCACTCAATGGCTACACATGTGCCCTCACTTTTCAGCATATCGACCTACATCAGTTTTTTACTGAAAGTGGACAATACCTTTAAGGAAGGCTCCTGGATGAACCAATTTCTCTTTTCGAAACAGGCTTCATAACTGTACAGTAAACTAAGGAAACTAACCTTCTCCTAAACCCCTTCTTGGATGCCCACCATCCTCAACAAGAAGATGTTGGAGAAAGATCTTCCACATGGACATATTCCATCATAGAGAACTCGGTAAAGGAGTGGTACAACTTGAGGCTCCTGTAGAAATTAGGTGGCAACACCATCCTCTACGTCTACATTATGTGTTAAAGGAACTTTCCTTCTCTTCTTAAAAATACTTGGATTTTATAATTAATTTAGAACCTCCCCCTAGAAGATAAGCAGCCAACTCTTTACGACAAGTCTACACATTGGACATCTACATTTGGCCTTCCATCAAATATTCACTCTTGGTGGGTGATAGAAGCTTATCATGGGAAAATATGGATGTTATAAGTTGATAGTCCTATATTCCACCAATCCGTAGGCCCAAAATATGACAATTGGACAGTTACTGATTCAAAAGAGTTGAAGAACCCATTAAAGCCAAACTGGATTCCGAAGGAGTCCATCAACATTGCTCAGATACTGGACATTTATGGTGATGGAAATACTCGAGTATAAGCCTAGCCTTGAAATACTCGAGTATAAGCCCATATATACTTGAGTGTAAGCCTAGTTTTTCAGCACAAAAAATGTGCTGAAAACCCAAACTCGGCTTATACTCGAGTAAGGAAAAATATATCAAAACTCACCTTTCCAGCTTCCCCTGCTGCTGGTCATATACTGGGTCAGGGGGCTGACTATATACTGGGAAGGGGGCTGGCTATATACTGGGGGGCAGGTGCTGGCTATATAATGGGGAGGCTGTGACCAATGTATTTCCCACCCTCGGCTTATACTCGAGTCAATAGGTTTTCCCATGTTTTTGTGGTAAAATTAGGGGCCTCGGCTTATACTTGGGTCGGCTTATACTCGAGTATATACGGTATGTGGAGTTTTCATTGCTCAGTAGAGCTCCGACCTGTTGAGTTACTCAGATCCCATTATTGAGACTTTCACCAATTTTTTGGACAAAAACGTGAAGCTGTCTGGATAAAATTTGACTTACACCAAAGTGTGGAGATGCCCTTTAATGTCTGGTCCAAGGCTTTTTGCTCTGTCCTGCCAGGGTATTAATTGAGGGAATGATCTCAGCTGGCTAGAGCAAATGCAAAATAGTTTAGTTTCTGGGGGGACTGGCCAGGGAGCAGCAGGGAGCCTGCTGAATTTTAATGATTCATTATTGCGGGAAAGCTTTTTTTTTTTTCTGTGTCTGCCTTTACCGTGGCCACAATAAAAGATTAATTGGACAGTACATGGAGAGCGGAGAGACTGAGGAGTCATTAGGGGCTGAATGTGCTGATTGATTGCACTATTGGTGGCGGACTTCTTCAGCCTGGTCTCTTCCTCTGCAGAATACAACAGACAGGCGGTTTATGATTTCTTGCATAGTTACTAGGAGCGCCCCTCACTGGTGCTTCCTGTGCTCCCTGCCCTGCTCCCCCAGTGCGGTTGATGTCATACACCACTCATATGTAACAGTAACTACATGGGCACAAGGAGTTAAAAAAAGCAGCCTTCATAGATGTGTGCGGCTTATAATTCCTGTCCATACGGGGGCAGTATTATCAGTGGGTTATATTCTCTTGTAACATAGGGGGCAGTATTATAGTATATTTCACTGTACATAGGGGCGATTATGTAAGTTATATTCTTCTACATAGTGGGCGGTTTATAGTGGCTATAATTCCTGTACATAGGGGGCAGTATTATAGTAGTTATATTCTTGTTACATAGGGGGTCGTATATAGTAGTTATATTCTTGTACATAGGGGCAGTATTATAGTAGTTTATATTCTGTACTAGGGGCAGTATTTTAATAGTATTTTATTCCCTGTAATAGGGGGGCAGTATTATAGTGTTTATATTCTTTTGTACATAGGGTGCAGTATATTTAGTTATATTCTTGTACATCAGGGGGCAGTATTATAGTAGTTATATTCCCTCGTACTAGGGAGCCGTAATTATAGTAGTTATATTCTTGTACATAGGGGGCAGTATTATAGTTTAAGTTTATTTCTTGTACATAGGGGGCAGTATTATAGTAAGTTATCTTCTTCTACTAGGGGCCCGTGTTATAGTAGTTATATTCTTGTACATAAGGGGGCTGTAATATAGTAGTTATATTCTTGTCATATGGTTGCAGTGATTTATAAGCAAGTTATATTCCTGTGCATAGGGGGGCAGTATTATAGTATGTTATGGTTTCTTGTACATAGGATCAGTTTATATTAGTTAAAGCTTGTACATCGGGGCATAGTATAGTATTATTTACTTGTACACTAGGGGCAGTATTATAGTAGGGGTTATGTTTCCTGTACAGTATGAGAAGTATTATAATTAGTTTTATATTCGTGTACATATGGGCAGTATTAAGTAGGGTATATTCCTGGTACATAGGGGGCAGTATTATAGTAAGTTTATTCTTGTACATAGGGGGCATGTATTACATAGTCGTTCATATTCTTGTACATAGGGACGCATTATTATAGAGGTAGTTATATTCCTGTACAGAGGGGGCAGTAATTATAAGTAGTTATATTTCCTTTACATAGGGGGCAGTATTTAGTATTTTATATTTCTTGTACCTAGGGGCAGTATTATAGCAGTTTATATTCCTGTACATAGGGGGCAGTAATTATAGTAGTTTAGTTTCTTGGTACATAGGGACAGTATTTAACGGCTTTTCGCGATGTTATATTCTTTATCATAGGGGGCAGTATTATAGTAGTTATATTCCTGTACATAGGGTGCAGTATTTATAGTGTGATATTCCTGTACATAGGGGGCAGTATTAAGTAATTTATAATTCTTGTACAATAGGGGCATTATTTATACAGTTATATTCCTGTACATAGGGTGGCGTATTATAGTAGTTTTTTTCTTGTACATAGGGATCATTATTATAGATTTATAGTCTTTTACATTGGTGCAAGTATTATAGTACTTATATTTCTTGTACGAGTGGGGCAGTATTAATATGTAGTTCTATTCCTGTACATAGGGAGCAGTATTATATTAGTTATATTCTGTACATAGGGCAGTATTAATAGTAGTTATATTCCTGTACATAGGGGGCAGTATTATAGGTAGTTATATTCCTGTACATAGGGGGCAGTATTATAGTAGTTATATTCTTGTACATAGGGGGCAATTATAGTATTTATCTTCCTGTACATATGGGGGCAGTATTATATTAGTTATAATTCCTGTACATAGGGGGTCTAGTATTATAGTATATATATTTCTTGTACATAGGGGCAGTATTTTTCATCTTTTTCATTTCATCTTCCCTACCAGATCTGTCTTGTTATTCACTCTTTTACTCTATATTAAGAGGACATGTCATCCTAATGTTCGGCACTAAGGAGTCTGCTTACTAAATTTAACAGCTCCTAGTGCTTAACAAACGCCGCAGTGTTGAGATAATGATAGTGTTAACCCGGAAACCTCTGTGTAACACTTATCTAACATGCGTGGCGTCGAGTACATCGGGCTGAATAACAGCGCTGCCTCTTCCCAGACCCGCCTTCCCGCTCGTTGTCCATAGGCCGGCGGTGACTATTGCGCTCATTCGCAGTCACTGCCCCTAAACCCGCCCACATGCCGCCCCTCTGATACATTGGACCCCATTGCGACCTTTATACTTATATATTCAATATACCTCCAAGCCGGCGTATCTTAAACATTGGCCACATGTAGCAGGAATAAAGAGGAAAGGAAGGGGGCGGATGGGGAGGAAAGTACAAGAAAATAGGGTGCAGGGGAGCGGGGGTTGGCAAAAAACATGTATAGTATCGGTAAAAAAAAAAACCAAAAAAAAAAAGACGCACACATTTTCTGCACTTGGCCTCGTGTGCTTGAAGTTTCTGGAATTTGGGTAGATTCATGTTTGGCCACAATAAAAAGCATGACAAAAAATATTGTGCATAATATGGGCAGATTCAAAATACAAGCCCCGTAACCATCCAAGCTGGCCACAATGGGGGATGAAACATAAATACTTGCCACAAAGGAGGCAGAATAATAGAAAACTGGCCACAATAAGAGAAGTGTCTCAAAAAGACCATAAACAGTCACATGGGACAAAATTATTGCCACTATAGAGAAATAAGCGAACAAAATTGGCCATAACATGGGGAATGGGATGGAATCAAAATTACAGGCCACAATGGGGGACGGGATTAAAAATGACAGGCACATAGGGTGGATTACTCTAAAATACTGGCAACAATGGGGTATGGACTGAAAAAAATCCTGGCCACGAATGGAGCAGGAATAAAAGAAACTGGCCACTGAGGGCCGGGAATACTAGAATGCTGGCCACGATGGGGCGGGAATAATAGAATGCTGGCCACAAAGGGGCGGGATAATAGAATAGCTTCTGTCCCAAAGGGGCGTGAAAATAGAATACTGACTGGCACAAAGATGTGAATAATAGAATACTGCCAAAAGGAGCGAGAATAATAGAACACTGGCCCAAAGGGGAGGGAATATAGAAAATACTGGCCACAAGGAGGGGGTGGAATAATAAATACTGGCCCCAGTAGCGAGACATAATAGAAACGGCCACAAAGGGGCGGGAATAATAGAATACTGGGCACAAAGGGAAGGGAATATAAATAACTGCACAAAGGGGCTGGAATAATAGAATACTAGGCCACAAAGGTGAATGGAATAATAGAGTACTCTGGCCACAAAAGGGGAGGGAATAATAGAGATTGCCACAAAGGGGAGGGGAATAATAAATACTGGCCACAAGGGAGGGAATAATAGAATACTACTTGGCCACAAAGGGGAGGGATAATAGAATACTGGCCACAAAGGGCGGGAATAATATAATACTGGCCCACAAAGGGGGTGAGAATAATAACATACTGGCACAAGGGCGGGCATAATAGAATACTACTTCCCTAATTCTGCTAACAAAAAATAACCTAACAAATTTCTCAGAGGGCTTGTAAAAAAAACCACCTCACAATATCATATCAGCTCAATAAACTGTGCTCACAGGATCCTGGTTGTTTCCATGGTCTTTCCTAAGGGATAGAAGAGTCATTTTTTTTGCCCCCTAAGCATTTGCTAGTGCCAATGTCCACAAGGACTATTTTTTAGTGCAGATGGACAGGGAGTACATTTCTACTTCTTATGCTGTGTACAAGAAAAAAAGTATAAAAGTCTTATCAGTGATACCACGCATTATTTCCATTCATTCATTTACCACCCTGTTAAGGTTTCTTTTTAATTTTTTCCTGTTGATCCCATAAGTCGTCTTAGAAGAACTTGTCACAGAATCCTTAGTGGTGCTTTGTGATAGACCAGGGGAAGTTCGGCCGGGTCACTAAATCCTCTGGTGATTCCTTGGCCGTCAATCTGAGTGTAAGTTTAAAGCGTGAATTAAAGGCATAACAGCCAGTGTGGCATTGCCACCATGTGCCTGTGTTGCTGTCGGACCTCATAGTAGCAGATTGGAGGCTATGGCGTGTGCTGTCCTTTGCTGGGTGCGAAGCTTGTTGTTATTCGCACAATCATATGGGCTGTGTTGCATAGTCCGTCTGTGCCGGCAATCACTTGGGTTCAAGCTCTGCTACTCTCATATACCGCAGGTGGTTGGGGGCGGCAGCCTTCCTATTACACAGTGTACATGGCAGAGCGCCTCCCGCTCATCGTTCTGGTCCCTTGTTATAGGAGAATCGTCTTAGGAGGACCCATGCTCAGAGGAGTCAGGGGTTTTTATTTTGGAAATTCTCTGGCATAGGACTTCAACCCACTCTCTGGTCTCAGGTCCTTTTCTAATCTTAATAAGACGCTGCCAGGCTCCGTACACAATCCAATCGGAATTCCACGGTGGCAGCAGAAGAGGCTCATATGTGGCCGAAGACCATATTCACGCATGCTAAATGTTGAGATTATTTTCAGCGTTAACTATGTTTTTATATGGACACTCCATGGAGTTGATGGGCTGGCATTGCTAACCGTCCTGGGGCAATAGCCTTAACATTTAGGAGGTTAGCAATGTCAGTCCATTCACTCCAGGGAAAGTATTGGATGACTCTAGACAACTCAGTGTGTGCAGACTGAAAACCCTTTATGTGGCGTGGCATAGGGGATGAGACATATGGCAGGGGAAGACAGTGGGACAGGTCAGGACAATGCAATAAGTGTGGAGGATTATGAAGTTTGTGAGAATCCAGAGCGAGGGATGGATGCGGGAGGCTCGGGACATGGCTCTGGAAACCGGGGAGTTTCCAGAACATGTTAAAGGAAAAAGTGCTAGAGTCTGGTTGGGGAATAGTTTGATCCTGGTGTGGTCTATATCTGCCCCTTACTGTTGTTGACAATCTTGTTAATAGGATGATGGATAGATAGATAGATAGATAGATAGATAATAGATCGATAGCTAGATAATAGATAAAATCGATGTAATAGATTATGAGCATAGATAGATCTGAATAATCTGATATAGCTAGGATAGACTATACTACTCGGCGCCGCTCGACTCGCTCGCTCTGCAGATGCATCGCTATGCTCGCGCTATCACGCCTCGCTCGCCTAGATCTGCGGCTCGCTCGATCTTCGCTCGCTAGCATCGCTCGCTCGCTCTGCGATCGTCTCGCTGGCTGCTCCATCTCTCGCTCTCGCTCGCAGCTGGCTGCTCCTCGCTCTCTCTGCGCTGGCTCGCTCGCTCGATCGCTAGCTTCTCCCTCGCCGCTCTGAGACTAGATAGTAATCGATAGTAGAATACTCGATAGATAGATATGAGATATATAATTACTACCCGATAGGCGATAGACGGATAGATCGACAATAGCTAGATCGATAATGAGCTGCGTTGTGCAGCGGAGACCAATTAGATGTACTGCAGAGACTGACAATTAAAGATCTTTTCTGTTTTGTATTTACAGATCCAATACAAACCCTGTGACCTCCCCTCCCTATGCCCTGCTCCTAAAATTACAAACCAACAATGGATGGAGAATAAATGACAAAAAGTGAGGAGAACTGAAGCTCGACCCAACAACCTGCAGCAGTTTTTAATTTACAGGGCTGAACATGAAGATACATTTAAACATGTAAAAAAAACCTTCACAATTTGGCAAGACGACATCCATTTATTAAAAAAATAAACTAATACTGGCACTTTTAAAGGTCCCCTCCTTTTCCAGATCCTGCGGGTCTTTGTCCTCAATGATGTCACTACTCCATTATTTATGTCAACACCCCATTCACTGACAAATGTAACACTCATCATTTCCTTTCACAACCTGTTGCGGCCAGTGATTAGTGGTCATGTATCAATGGATTCTTCGAGTCCTATGCGGACCAGGAGTCCTGGGACCAGACCCGCAGCTTTGGACAGGAACCTTTTAGAAGTTATCTTTTTTGTTCTGCTAATTGTACTGCCGTTACAATCAAACCTCTTTCTTCTTTCTAGTTTTTAGCTGAAAAACTGCACCATGTGAATGAACCCAAACGTGTTTCTGATTTTCATTTCACCCATTCCAGTTAAATATGAGAAAATCTCTAATTATATAGAAATGTAATCCTAAAATATGGGATAACTTTCACACAGCTCTCAAAAAAATTCTCGCCCACCCCAGTTTTTTATAAAACCCCAACAAAAGAATATCTTGTTTGAACAACTGTGTATTGTAGAGGAGAGGTGTATGGATTACAGCAATTTATTTTGGTAACTTCGCTGTGAGCAGATTGGTTAGCATGGATTCTGCTTAACGGCGTAATTGTGTGGGACGCCCCCCGCTATGGCAGAAGTATTTGCACCCCCCCCCCCTCCTTTATTTCCTCTTAGCATTTTGCTGGGAGCCAGTCCTGCTTATTTGCATCCCGCTCAGAAAAACTAAATTATATACATCTCATTTTCTTCATTACCCTGAACAGGGATTTACAAAAAATTTAGATAAAAAAAATGACAGAAAAGAAAATGTCAACATGAAGGTGGTGCAATTTTACCCTTACCGAGGGGTAGAGTAATTGTATATAGTTTTCATTCCTCTGCTTTTTGCACTTAAAAAATATATCAACTTTTTTTAAGATTTTGACCTAATTTTCACAATTTGTTGATCAAATTCTTTGCATTGTGTCATTATACTCTCTTTGTTTTGCTCATTCCTAAAGACGGGACCCCCAAAGTGTCTGAATCCCCCCCCCCCCTCTACCTTACTAAAGGGTCATGCTCTTTTGGATTTCGGCTTTATCAGTTTTGGGGAACGCTCTATATCCATGGTGGTTTTTTGTGACTATCAAAGTCCTCCTAAAGGAGGAGGAAGAGTGGGGGGAGGGGCTGTTGTTTTACAACCGACCTTATATAGTGCAAACATCGCCCCAAAGTGGCAGCTTCTGAAACAAAATTTTGGGCCTCCGGGTTTTTACGACAAAATGCTGAATTCGAGCATTCTTAACTTCCCAATGTAATCTAAAATCCAAAATTCCCCCCCCCCCCCCGATTCCCGCCCAACCAACACAATTAAAGTTTACTCATCACGTACGGAACATTCTAGAACTTTCTAAACTAGCTCTGGCTTCTCTAATCCCGCACCACTTGTAATACTCTAACTTGCTGTCAGTGAATGAGAACATTTTTGTCCTTAAAAAGCCCTTACACAGACGTAATAATCAATTCTTGCAGCTGAGTTTGCTCAATTGTTGGAACAATAGGAGAAATATGCTCTCGCTTTTTTTGAATGTTGCTTTGTGCTTTCAGATACATGTAACAAACTCCTCAGCTGTGGAAAAGAAATGGGCCCGGATGGGTTTCTAGCTCTTAGATAGAGAGATTTTTAAATTAGTACAGGAAATATAATGCTAAAAGGGGCAACAAAATTCTCCTGGGGGAATTTTACTAATAAACCCCCTTGTGCCTCTTCTAAGTGCCTGTGTGCCTCCCCAAAATATTATGGAGGGTGGCCTCTCTATTGATCATTGAGAACAGGTAACACTGGCACTTTTGTTAATTGTGTTTCCATGTCCCAATTTACTTATGCTGAGAAAACGAGAATTGAAAGCAAGCAGAGATGTTTGAAAATTTATAAATTGCCTAATTTTATCAACAATGGCCCATTGTCCCCTAGCGCAGCAACCCAATCACAGTGCAGCTTGAATTCTGTGAACTGCTCAGGAAAGATAAGAGTTGATCTGTGATTGGTTGCTAGTTTCCCTGTCACAGACTATATGGTAAATTTGATTTTTTTTTCTAAAACAATTATACTGTAACTTTTATTTATATCAGATTGGACACAAAGCCCCCACTATAAACACTTATCATCACCACACAATAATATCCCAACGCTGTTGTCCAGCACTTTTCCTGTTTTTTAAAGGGATTGTGCTCCAAATTAGAAAGACATAGGCTGCCTTCCCTGTATAGACGTGCTATACATTTCTGTGGGTTGTGTCTGGCATTGCCGGCACTTCGACGCGTAACATGCAGACCGTCGTAGGCGGGGTGGCGCTATTTCTGGTAGGAAATACGTCCCTTTATTTCTGAAAATCCCTTTAAAAAAAAGCAGCAAATAAAATTGAAAGTTAATTTGAGGAAACTGCATCCTGACAGTATATTATTACCAATCGCTTTTTGTGATTGAAGCTGAAGATTTTTGTCCCCTGTGCCTGATAAAGGCTTCCATAAAAAAATCTCCCGCTTTAAATACCCAGCGGAGGATAGCAGGATCAAAAGTCATTTCGTCTACAGACTCCATATAACGTCCCACCCCTTTATTCCCATTCATAATTTCAAGTTATTCTGATCTGTCTGACACAAGTTTCTAGTCCCTACAACACTGTGAGTATCTGTTTCCCTGGGAAATCATAATATGTTAGAATGTGTCACAATACACCCAGCTTTCCCGTAAGTCTTCTCTGTTATATAAGTAACAAGAAACCTGAAAATCTAGATATATTCTGGGAAACTGGCTTTCCAGGCTCTTAAGGCAAAAAGTTGACACAATTGGGAAAGCTGGGTGATTATAGCTGTAATACCTAGAAGAAGCTACAATGGTGAATATCCTGCTTTCCTAGATTCCCGAAAGGGCAGACACCTCCCATTTGCCACAAGAACAATTTGTCCTTGTGGATCCACCCAGCTTTCTCAAGATACTTTCTGGCAGCATGACTAGTTGTGAACTGATACATATTTGTTAAGTGACTTTTTGCCTACGGCTGCCATATAGCACTCTTCTTTTTCCCAGATCCCGAACAGGATGATCTTCTACTGTGGAATCACTATTCTCTTCTAATCGTCACCCTGAAAGCTGGGTATGACTCAGCACTTTCCTATCAGATGTTGAATAGAGGTGACCAATCCAAATCTGTTCCTTGGAAAGTTGTGTACAGTCCCTAGGCTGCCAGACCACAACCCACCTCTCCCTATTCCTAAAGATGCCTTTGTATTCATTATACCTTGCCTTTATTAAGTGTATACTCTGGGAAATCCCCACAGGACCATCGTGCAAAGCGCTAGGTTGTCCACCCCAGCTTTTCCAGGGATCGATATAAGTTATAATGGAGGACGGAATGTTCTATTCTTTCCATTATTCCATGTCTCTGCAGATTGGATTGTTCATACCCTCATGGGCAGATTTCTCTTGTGTGTGATCCTGGCACGGCCGTCGCCACGCTTTTTGCCTTCCTCAGTCTGTTTTGTTCTGGTTTCCATGGAAACCTGATTTTTTTGGCCATTCACAGGACCCTTTTCTAGGGCTGCTCAGGCTCATGGGTTTGGCTGACCGGGCGAAAGTGGGCAGCTGATGGCTAAACGGCACCGCGGCCTCTATGGATGCCTTGAAGGGAGGGGGGTTTGTGAGATAACGGGATTGGCGCAGACTTTTTCAATTCTGTTTTTTCGTTTTTAAAGTAAAAGGACATTTTTAATTTGTATTCCATTTTCAGATGATTTTCTAGATTTTCTATCTCTAAGGATCTATGACGGTAAAGTGACCTCTATGTCCGTGCTTTCATCGCGTTTATATTTCTGATTGGTGCTTTGCCATAGCACCAATCACTGCACAGTTTTTTATATTTTAGATCGATGTAGCAAACCGTCACGCCGAGAAACATGGATTGAGAGAACGCAAGTCTGGCGGATCACCATAAGTGCCGAGTGGTAGGCCGCAACTCCCGACCGCGCCAAATATAATCATTAGGCTCGGGAATGCTTATTAAGACCCCCCCTAATCCTTAGGCCTCTTTCCACGCTAACTAATGCCCACCCGCGTTTATCACTTTCGAACGATGTGGTGGGGGTTGTTCATGGGGGATAAAGATGGTCTCCATAAAACAACATGCCCCGATGTCAGCTTCAAATTCCTCTTTTATCACATAGGGCTACATTCCCACGGCCGTATGGTGGCCGTATATACATCAGACGTATATACGTCCCCATAGACGGCAATGGACACACGGCGATCACAGGAAAACAGTACAGTACAGCACATGTGCAGCACCATCAGTTTCCGTAGACTTGCCTATCTTTCCCTTCCCCCTGAATACAGTGCCCGTGCGTTATCTTCTCTACAGGAGGGGCGGGGGTGCGCATCTCACCCCTTCCTCCTCTCCCTGGCGCCGACGTGTGCCCCCGGCCATGCTACGGTATGTAATTGAATGTAGCCTTCGTCAATTTTGTTATCATAACAAATTTATTCATAGACACAGTAAATAAAATCGCACAAAAAGTCATCAAATATTCATTTCACCATACTATAACGCGTGCCAGTAAACCATCACAGAAGAAACGCTCTGTGGCTGAACGCTACTCCATAGTCACACCTTTAATTTTTCTTTTATATAGATAAGATTAAAAAAAAAAAAAATACTCACAACACTCTTCAATTACAATATATGTTTTTTCTAAAAAAATTGGCAACATTTCAGAAAACCATAAAATATATTCTTGTACATAGGGGGCAGTATTATAGCAGTTATATTCCTGTACATAGGGGCAGTATTATAGTAGTTATATTCTTGTACATAGGGGGCAGTATTATAGTAGTTATATCCTGTACATAGGGGGCAGTATTATAGTAGTTATATTCCTGTACATAGGGGGCAGTATTATAGTAGTTATATTCTTGTACATAAGGGGCAGTATTAAAATGAGGCCACAGACCAGATACCATGAGGATACAAAGCAGAGCTTCTGTTATGTTGGGGTTGGTTGCTGCTTCTGGGTCAAAAATGGAATAAGAAAATAATTTAACATGTTGTTATCCATTGCATGTGATTGGATTACTAGATTTTTTGCTCAAACTCAGTCTTACGCTCTTAAATATGGGACTGCAGGGACTTGTGTGGCAGCTAGGACGGTTCGACAGTTTTCAGAACAACTGAGAATTTTCTTTTAACTCTGGACGAACTTCACCTGACGAGACCCAGAAGGACATGACTGATGTCCATAAGAGTATTATGTGTAGGGCCTGGAGTGCACGGTATGTCAGTATTACACAACCACAAGACAACAGCAAGGATTGTCCATAGCTCAGAGATAACGTAATATTATATACTTGCCCCCTATGTACGTAATTAACTATTTAAATACTGCCCCTATGTACACGAAATAACTTTCTAATACTGCTCCTCTATGTACAGGAATAACCTACTATAAAATACTGCCCCACCCTATGTCAAGCAATATAACTATATATCTGCCCCTATTACAAAGACTATAACCCCTATATCCTGCTCCCTATGTTACCACCAAGAAATTAACTACTATAATACCACTGCCACCTATGTACCGGAATAATAACTGCCTATAATACTGTCCTCCCCCAGGTACAGAATATAACTACTATAAATACTGCTGTCCCCCTATGACAGGAATAGAATCCTAACTATAATACTACTGCCACCGCGCGCCATATGAATACAATTGATAAACTACTAGAATAGCTGGCCGTGCCCTTATGTACAGAAGTGATAACTACTACTAATACCTGCCCCGTATGTACATGATTAACTACATCCATTCTGCCCCTGCCCCCTATGTACAGGTATATAACACACTTATATCTTGCCCCTATGTACCACGAATTAACTAATAATCGGCTCCCTATGTACAGGAATATAACTCTTCATAATACTGCCCTCTCTATGTAGAATATAAACTACTATAATACGCCTATGTGACATGACTATAACTACTATAATACTGCTCGCCTATGTAAAGAAATAACTGTCACCTAATACAACACACTCTGCCCCCTATTACAGGAATATACCTCTATCAATACTGCCCCACTAGTAAGATATAACTACTATAGATAACTGCCACCCTATGTACAACTGAGTGTAAACTACCATAACACTGCCCCTTAGTATAAAAATATATAACTACGACTAACTGCCGCCCTATGTACAAATAGAATTACTGACTATAAATACACTCTGCCGACCCTATGTACCGAAATATAACTACTAGTAATACTGTGCTCCCTATTTCATGATTTACTAACTACTATAATTTAAAAAAACTGCCCCCTATGTATCAAGAATTAATAAACATACTAATAAATAAACCTGCCCCTACTGTACAGAATAATAACTACTATAATCAAACTAGCCCACACCTATAAAGTACCCAAGGATATAACTACTATAAAACTCGCCCCCCTATGTACAGGAATAAGAACTACTATAATACTGCCACGGTGCCCCCTATTGTAACAACAATTTAACATATAATACTGCCGGACTGGGCACCACGGCCCTATGTACAGAGAAATATAACGGTACGTTATCATACGATACTGCTCTGGCCTACCCCCTATTACAGGAATAATAGCCACTACATATATAACCACCGGGCGCCGCCCCCTAGTAGAAGAATAGTAACTGACTGCATAATACTGCCGGCCCTTGTACATGAGATATAGGAACTACTAGTGGTACGCGTGCCGGCGCCCTATGTACAAGGAATATTACCCGTACCGACTGATAGTACTGAATACTGCCCCTTATGTAAGGAATTAACTACTATAATGCTGCCTTCTTTTAAGCTCCGGACTCCTTGTGCTCCATGTAGTATACGTAGTTATATTCTTGTACATAGGGGGCAGTATTATAGTAGTTATATTCCTGTACATAGGGGGCAGTATTATAGTAGTTATATTCCTGTACATAGGGGGCAGTATTATAGTAGTTATATTCCTGTACATAGGGGGCAGTATTTTCATCTTCCATACAAGATCTGTCTTGTTATTTCCACTCTTTTAACTCTATTATTAAAGAGGACATGTCATCCATAATTTCGGCACTAGGAGCTGCTTACTAAAGTAAGCAGCTCCTAGTGCTTAAACAAACGCCGCAGTGTTAGAATGATAGTGTTACCGGAAACCTCTGATAACACTATCTAACACTGCGTCAGAGTACAAGGTAAACGCGCTGCCTCTTCCCCAGACCGCCCCGCTCGTTCCATAGGCCGGCGGTGACTACTGCGCGTCATGCGGCAGTCACTGCCCCTAAACCCGCCCACAATGCCGCCACCTTATGAATACATTGGACCGCATTGCGAGCCTTTATAACATTATATATTCAATATACCTCCAGCCTGCGTATAGTGAACACATTGCACATGTAACATGTATCAGTATCGGTAAAGACGCACACGATTTTCTGCACTTGGCTCTGTGTGCTTGGAAGTTTCTGGGAATTTGGGTAAAGATTCATGTTGGCCACAATAAAAAGCAGGACTAAAAAATATTGTGCATAATAGGGGACAGATTCAAAAATACAAGCCACAGTAACCATCCAATGCTGGCCACAATGGGGGATGAACAGAAAAATACTGGCCACAAAGGAGGCGAGAATAATAGAAAACTGGCCACAATAAGAGAAGTGTCTCAAAAAGACCATAAAAGTCAACAGGGACAAAAATTATTGGCCACTATAGGAGAAATAAGCGAAAAAATTGGCCACAATGGGGAATGGGATGGAATCAAAATTACAGGCCACAATGGGGGACGGGATATAAAAATGACAGGCACAATAGGGTGGGATGGACTCTAAAATACTGGCAACAATGGGGGATGGACTGAAAAAATTCTGGCCACGAATGGAGCAGGAATAAAAGAAAACTGGCCACGATGGGCGGGAATAATAGAATGCTGGCCACGATGGGGCGGGAATAATAGAATACTGGCCACAAAGGGGCGGGGATAATAGAATACTGGCCACAAAGGGGCGTGAATAATAGAATACTGGCCACAAAGAATGTGAATAATAGAATACTGGCCACAAAGGAGCGAGAATAATAGAACACTGGCCACAAAGGGGAGGGAATAATAGAATACTGGCCACAAAGGGGAGTCTGTGCCGGCAATCACTTGGGTTCAAGCTCTGCTACTCTCATACCGCAGGTGGTTTGGGGGCGGCAGCCTTCCTATTACACAGTGTACATGGCAGAGCGCCCCCGCCAGCGTTCTGGTCACTTGTTATAGGAGAATCGTCTTAGGAGGACCCATGCTCAGAGGAGTCAGGGGTTTTATTTTGGGAAATTCTCTGGCATAGACTTCAACCCACTCTCTGGTTATCAGTCATTTTCTAATCTTAATAAGACGCTGCCAGGCTCCGTACACAATCCAATCGGAATATTCCACGGTGGCAGCAGAAGAGGCTCATATGTGGCCGAAGACCATATTCACCATGCTAAAGTTTGAGATTATTTGTCAGCGTTACTATGTTTTTATATGGACACTCCATGGAGTTGATGGAGCTGGCATTGCTAACCTCCTGGAGGGCATAGCCTATAACATTTAGGAGGTTAGCAATGTCAGCTCCATTCACTCCAGGGAAAAGTATTGGATATACTCTAGGACACTCAGGTGTGCAGACTGAAACCCTTTATTGTGGCCGTGGCATAGGGATGAGACATGGCAGGGGAAGACTAGTGGGCACAGGTCAGGACAATGCAATAAGTGTGGAGGATTATGGAAGTGTGGGAGATCCAGAGCGGAGGGATGGATATCGGAGGCTCGGGACAATGGCTCGGGAAACCGGGGAGTTTCCAGAACAATGTGAGAAGGAAAAAAGGGCATGAGAGGTGCTGGTTGGGGAATAGTGTGATCACTGGTGTGGTGCTATATCTGCCCCTTACTGATTGTGACAATCTGGTTAATAGGATGGATAGATAGATAGATAGATAGATAGATAGATAGATAGATAGATAGATAGATAGATAGATAAATAGATAGATAGATAGATATGAGATAGATAGATATGAATAGATATGAGATAGATAGATAGATAGATAGATAGGAGATAGATAGATAGATAGATATGAGATGAATAGATATGAGATAGATATAAAGATAGATAGATAGATATGAGATAGATAGATATGAGATAGATAGATAGATAGATAGATATGAGATAGATAGATGGATGATAAATAGATAGATATGAGATAGATAGATGGATGATAAATAGATAGATATGAGATGGATAGATAGATAGATAGATAGATGATAAATAGATAGATATGAGATAGATAGATAATAGATAGATGATAAATCGATAGATAGATATGAGATAGATAGATAATACACGATAGGAGATAGACGGATAGATAGACAATAGATAGATAGATAATGAGATCGTTGTGAGCAGGAAGACCCAATTAGATTTAATTGAGACTTTCACCAATTTTTTGGACAAAAACGTGAAGCTGTCTGGATAAAATTTGACTTACACCAAAGTGTGGAGATGCCCTTTAATAGTCTGTCCAAGGCTTGTTGCTCTGTCCTGCCAGGGGTTAAATGAGGGAATGATCTCAGCTTGGGCAGAGCAAATGCAAAATAGTTGAGTCTTCTGGGGACTGGCCAGGGAGCAGCAGAGGGGAGCTGCTGAATTTTAATGATTCATTATTGCGGGGAAAGGCTTTTTTTCTGTGTCTGCCTTTATCCGGTGCACAATAAAAGAATTAATTGGACAGAAAATGGAAGAGCGGAGAACTGAGGAGTCATTAAGGGGCTGAATGGCTGATTGGATGCACATTGGTGGCGGACATTCCAGCCTGTCTCTCCCTGCAGAATAACAACAGACAGCGGTTTATATTTTGCATAAGTTACTAGGAAGCCCCCTCACTGCTTCCTGTGCTCCCTGCACTCTGCCCCCAGTGCTGTGATGTAATACTACCCTCATATGGTAACAGTAACTACATGGAGCACAAGGAGTTAAAAAGAAGCAGTATGGTAACAGTAACTACATGGAGCACAAGGAGTTAAAAAGAAGCAGCATTATAGTAGTTATATTCCTGTACATAAGGGGCAGTATTATAGTGGTAATATTCTTGTACATAGGGGGCAGTATTATAGTAGTTATATTCCTGTACATAGGAGGCAGTATTATAGTAGTTATATTCTTGTACATAGGGTCAGTATTATAGTAGTTATATTCTTGTACATAGGGGTAGTATTATAGTAGTTATATTCCTGTACATAGGGGGCAGTATTATAGTAGTTATCTGGCCACAAAGGGGGCGGGAATAATAGAATACTGGCCACAAAGGGGGCGGGAACAATAGAATACTGGCCACAAAGGGGAGGGAATAATAGAATAGAATACTTCCTAATTCTGCTAACATAAAAATACTAAATTTTTCATAGGGCTTGTAAAAAAACCCGCACATCCCAATAGTAAAAATATCAGCTAAATGACAACTGTGCTTCACATGATCCTGTGATTGTTCCATGGTCTTCCTAAGGGATAGAAGAGTCATTTTTGCCCCTAAGGCGTTGCTAGGTGACAATGTACCAAAATGGGACTATTTTTAGCACAGATAGGCAGGGGGTACATTGATACTTCTTATGCTGTTTGCAAGAAAAAAAGTTATAAAAGTCTTATCAGTGATACCGCCCAGTTATTCCATTCATTCATTTACCACATGTTAAGGTTTCTTTTAATTTTTTCCTGTGTCCCATAAGTCGTCTTAGAAGAACTTGTCACAGAATCCTTAGTGGTGCTTGTGATAGACGCAGGGGAAGTCTAGGCCGGTCACGAAATCCTCCTGGTGATTCATTGCCTCAATCTGGAGTGTAGTTAAAGCGTGAATTAAAGGCATAACAGCAGTGTGGCATTGCCCACCATGTGCCAGTGTGTTGCTGTCGGACCTCCATAGTGAGCAGATTGGATGGCGAGTGGGCGGCTGGTCCTTGCTGGGTGCGAAGCTGTTGTTATTCGCACAATCAGATGGGCTGTTTGCATAGTCTGTGCCGGCAATCACTTGGGTTCAAGCTCTGCTACTCTCATACTGCAGGTGGTTTGGGGGTGGCAGCCTTCCTATTACACAGTGTACATGGCAGAGCGCCCCCGCCAGTGTTCTGGTCACTTGTTATAGGAGAATCGTCATAGGAGGACCTATGCTCAGAGGAGTCAGGGGTTTTATTTTGGGAAATTCTGTGGCATAGACTTCAACCCACTCTCTGGTTATCAGTCATTTTCTAATCTTAATAAGACGCTGCCAGGTTCCGTACACAAGCCAAGCGGAATATTCCACGGTGGCAGCAGAAGAGGCTCATATGTGGCCGAAGACCATATTCACCATGCTAAAGTTTGAGATTATTTGTCAGCGTTACTATGTTTTTATAAGGACACTCCATGGAGTTGATGGAGCTGGCATTGCTAACCTCCTGGAGGGCATAGCCTATAACATTTAGGAGGTTAGCAATGTCAGCTCCATTCACTCCAGGAAAAGTATTGGATATACTCTAGGACACTCAGGTGTGCAGACTGAAACCCTTTATTGTGGCCGTGGCATAGGGATGAGACATGGCAGGGGAAGACTAGTGGGCACAGGTCAGGACAATGCAGTAAGTGTGGAGGATTATGGAAGTGTGGGAGATCCAGAGCCGAGGGATGGATATCGGAGGCTTGGGACAATGGCTCGGGAAGCCGGGGAGTTTCCAGAACAATGTGAGAAGGAAAAAAGTGCATGAGAGGTGCTGGTTGGGGAATAGTGTGATCACTGGTGTGGTGCTATATCTGCCCCTTACTGATTGTGATAATCTGGTTAATAGGATGGATAGATAGATAGATAGATAGATAGATAGATAGATAGATAGATATGAGATAGATAGATAGATGATAAATAGATAGATATGAGATAGATAGATATGAGATAGATAGATGATAAATAGATAGATAGATATGAGATAGATAGATAATACACGATAGGAGATAGACGGATAGATAGACAATAGACAGATAGATAATGAGATCGTTGTGAGCAGGAAGACCCAATTAGATTTAATTGCAGAGAATGTCAATTAAAGATCTTTTACTGTTTTGTATTTACAGATCCAATACAAACCATGTGACTCCACTCCATATGCCCTGCTCCTAAAATTACACCAACATGTATGGAGAAGAAATGACAAAGAAGCGAGGAGAACTGAAGCATCAGACCACAAAGGAGATTTTTGCCGTCTGTACCCATGGCATAACATAGGTGTACTCAGGAGTTGCATACACCCAAAAGGTTGGAGATGCTTTAAAACAGAATCCAAAAAATGAGCTGTCACTCTTTATTTAATGTAAATATATTGGTTACAAATGAGGAGATATCCTTTAAGATGACTGAGAAGTTCATGCTTTCAGTCACACCTGCAGCTTTTAATGTACATGGCAGACATGAGGAGACATTTAAACATGTAAAAAAAACATTCAAAAATTTGGCAGACAGACATCTATTTAATTAAAAAAATAAACTAATGCAACTTTTAAAGGTCCCTCTGTTCCAGAGCTGCGGGTCTGGTCCCTAACAATGATGTCATATCCATTATTTATGTAAACGCCATCCACTGACAAATGTGACATCATCAATTCGTTTCAGTAACTGTTGCGGCCAGTGATTAGTGGTCATGTGATCAATGGATTCTTCCAGTCCTATGCGGACCAGGAGTCCTGGGACCAGACCCGCAGCTTTGGAACAGAGGAACCTTTAGAAGTTATCTTTTTTTGTTCTGCTACTTGGTAACTGCCTTACAATCAAACCTCTTTCTTCTTTCTAGTTTTAGCTGAAAAACTGCACCATGTGAATGAGACCCAAACCTGTTTCTGATTTTCACCATTCAGGGTTAAAAATATGAGAAATCTCTAATTATATAGAAATGTAATCCTAAAAGATGGGATAACTTTCACAGCTCTCAAAAAAAATTCTCCCCACCCCAGTATTTTTATAAAAACACCAAACAAAAGAATATCTTGTGTTGACAACTGTGTATTGTAGAGGAGAGGTGTGAATGAATTACAGCAATTTATTTTGGTAACTTTCGCTGTGAGCAGATTGTTAGGCAATGGATTCTGCTTAACGTGCGTAATTGTGGACGCCCCCCGCTATGTGCAGAAGTATGTGCACCCCCCCTCTTTATTTCCTCATTAGCATTTTGTCTGGGAGCAGTCTGCTTATTTGCATCCCGCTCAGGAAAAAACTAAATATATACAATCTCAGTTTTCTTCATTTAACCCTGACAGGGATTTACAAAAAATTAGATAAAAAAAATTACAGAAAAAGAAAATGGCAACATGAAGGTGGTGCAATATTTAACCCTTAAACGAGGGGGTAGAGTAGATTGTATATATTTCATTCCTCTGCTGTTTTAGTCAAATTTAGTCAACTTTTTTTTTAAGATTTTGACCTAATTTTCACAATTTTGTTGATCAAATTCTCTGCATTGTGTCATTAAGACGGCTCTTTGTTTGCTCATTCCCTAGACGGGACCCCCAAAGTGTCTGAATCCCCCCCCCCTCTACCTTACTAAAGGGTCAATTGCTCTTTTGGATTTCGGCTTTTCAGTTTTGGGGAACGCTCTATATCCATGGTGGTTTTTGTGAACTCTAAAAGTGTCCTTAAGGAGGAGAAGAAGTGGGGGGAGGGGCTGTTGTTTTACAACACAGACCATTATATAGATGCCAACATCGCCACGCCAAAGTGGCAGCTTCTGGAAGACAAAATTATGGGCACGCCGGGTGTTTACGACGAAAATGCTGAATTCCAGAGCATCTTAATTCCCGAATGTAATCTAAAATCCAAAAATCCCCCCCCCCCCCCGATTCACGCCCTAACCAACACAATTAAAGTTTACTCATCACGTAACGGAACATTCTAGAACTTTCTAACAGACTCTGCTTCTCTATCCCTCACCACTTGTAATAACTCTACTTGCTGTCAGTGAATGAGAACATTTTTGTACCTTAAAAAGCCCTTAACAGACTTAATCATTCTTGCAGCTGAGGGTTTGCTACAATTGTGAAACAATAGGAGAAATATCTCTCGTTTTTTTTGAATGTTTGCTTTGTTGCCTTCAGATACAATGTAACAAACCCTCAGCTGTGAAAAGAAATGGGCCCGGATGGGTTTCTAGCTCTTAGATATTAAAGAGATTTTTTAGTAAAGGAAATATAATGCTAAAAGGGGTCTCCTGGGGGAAGTTTAACATAATAAACTCCCCTTGTGCCTCTCCAATGGATCCCAAAATATTATGGAGGGTGGCCTCTCTATTGATCATTGAGGACAGGTAACACTGGCACAGTTTTATTGTGTTCCATGTCCACAATTTACTTAGCTGAGAAAAACAAGAATTGAAAGCAAGCAGAGATGTTGAAAATTTGATAAATTTGCCTAATTTTATCAACAATGGCCCTTGTTTCCCCTCGCAAACAATCACAGTGCAGCTTTAATTCTGTGAACGGCTCAGGAAAGATTAGAGCTGATCTGTGATTGGTTGGTAGTTTTCCTGTCACAGTCTATGGGAAATTTGAATTTTATTTTCTTAAAACAATTATACTGCAACTTTATTTATATCAGATTGGACACAAAGCCCCCACTAATACACTAATCATTCACAACACAATATAATCCCACCCTGTTGTCAGCACTTGCGTTTTTTAAAGGGATTGCTCCGAATTAGAAAGACATAGCTGCCTTCCTGTATAGGCAGTGCCATACATGTCTGTGGGTTGTGTCTGGCATTGCTGCACTTAGACGCAGTACCATGCACAACCTCGTAGGCAGGGGTGGCGCTGTTTCTGGTAGGAAATATCCCTTTAATTGTAGAAAATCCCTTTAAAAAGCAGCAATAAAATTTAAAGTTAATTTGAGGGAAACTGCATCCTGACAGTATATATGATTAGCAATCGCTTTTTGTGATTGAAGCTGAAGATTTTTGTCCCCTGTTCTGATAAAGGCTTCCAGTACAAAAATCTTCCCCTTTAATACCCAGCGGAGGAAGTAGCAGGATCAAAAGTCACTTCTTCTACAGATCTCCAGATAACGTCCCACCCCTTTATATCCCAATTCCAGAATTTCAAGTTATTCTCATCATGTCTGACACAAGCTCTAGTCCTACACTGTTGAGTATCTGTTCCTGGGAAAGCTGGGTGGCAATCAGATATGTTATAATGTGTCATCATCCAGCTTTCCCATAAGTCTTCTCTGTGATATAGTAACAAGACAATGAAAATCTAGAATATATTCTGGGAAACTGGGCTTTTCCAGGCTCTTAAATGGCAAAAAAGTGACACATTGGGAAAGCTGGGTGATTATAGCTGTAATCCTAGAAAAAAGCTACAATGGTGAATATCCTGCTCTCCTAGATTCCCGAAAGGCAGACACCTCCCTTTGCCACAAGAGCAATTTGTCATTGTGGATCCACCCAGCTTTCTCAAGATACTTTACTGGCGCATGACTAGTTGTGAACTGATACATATTTGTTAGGTGACATTTGCCTACGGCTTCCATGACAGCACTCTTCTTTCCCAGATCCCGGAACAGGAGATCATCTACTGTGGTATCACTATTCTATCAGTCACCCTTGGAAAGCTGGGTATGACTCAGCAGCTTTCCTATCAGATGTGAATAGAGGTGACGCCATCCAAATCTGTTCCTGGGAAAGTTGTGTGACAGTCGACTATGGCTGCCAGGACAACACCCACCTTTCCCAGATTCCTAAAAGATGCACTTTTTAGTAATACCTTGCCTCTATTAAGTGTATACTCAGGGAAATCCCACAGGACCAGTCGTGGCAGCCGCATAGGTTGTCACCCAGCTTTTCCAGGATCAGATATAAGTTAGTAATGGTAGGACGGAATGTTCTATTCTTCCATTATTTCCATGTCTCTGCAGAGTTGGATGGTTTCATACAATCATGGGCAGATTCTCTTTTATGTGTGATCCTGGCACGGCCGTCGCCCGCTTTTGCCATCCCTCAGTCTGTTTTGTTCTGGTTGCCATGGAAACCTCTATTTTTTTGCCATTCACAGGACCCTTTTCTAGGGCGCTCAGGCTCAATGGGTTTGGCTGACCGGGCGAAAAGTGGGCAGCTGGATGGCGAAACGGCACCGCGGCCTCTATGGAGCCTGGAGGGGAGGGGGGTTTGTGAGATACGGGATTGGCGCAACTTTTCAATTCTGTTTTTTTCGTTTTTAAGGACATGTTTAATTTGTATTTCCAGATGATTTTCTAGATTTCTTATCTGTAAGAATCTATGAGGTAAAGTGACTTCTATGTCCGTGCTTTGATCTGTTTATATTTCTAGGATTTTGGTGTTTGCCATAGCAACCAATCACAGCACAGTTTTTATATTTTAGTCGATGGTAGCAAAGCCGTCGCGCCAAAAACATGGATTGAGAGAACGCAAGTCATGGATTGAGAGCGCCAAATATATCAGTAGGCTCGGGATGCTGATAAATGACCCCCAATAATCCTTAGGCCTCTTTCACGCTAACATATGCCCACCCGCGTTTATCACTTTCGAAAAGAAATGTGGGTGGGGGGTTGTCATGGGGGTATAAAGATGGTCTCCATTAAAAACACATGCCCCCGAAATGTCAGCTTCAAATTCCTCTTTTTATCACATAGGCTGCATTCACACGGCCGTATGGGGGACGTATATACATCAGACGTATATACGTCCCCCATAGACGGCAATGGACAAACGGCGCTGCACAGGAACAGTACAGTGCAGCACATGTGCAGCACCATCAGTTCCGTAGCCGGAATACAGTGACGTGCGTCATATATCTCTACAGAGAGGGGCGGGGGTGAGCAGCTCACCCCTTCCTCCTCTCCCTGGCGCCGACGTGTGCCCGCCATGCTACGGTATCGTATGAATGTAGCCTTAGTCAATTTGTTATCAGAACAAATTATAATTCAGAGGACACAAGTAAAATAAAATACACAAAAAGTCATCAAAATATTCACCAGACTTATAAACGCGTCCAGTAAACCATCACAGAAGAACACTCTGTGCTGAACGCTACTTTCACCTTTAATTTTTCTTTTATATATGAAAGATTAAAAAAAAAACAAAAAAAAACTAAAAACAAAAAATACTCACAAAAACTCTTCAAGTAAAATATATATTTTTTTTCTAAAAAAAATGGCAACATTTCAGAAAACCATAAAATAAAATATAATTTGAGTAATAAATCCCCTTTTATAGTGCTGACTTTAGGTAATATAGGGCGATGTGTGCAGCCCCTCTGGTGGAGACCCCCGGAGCTGTGGTAACCACATGACTTGGGGCCCTTCTGGCAGACAAGGGGTTATTCTTATAATGGATAGTGCCGCAGTGTCTGAATGTAAGAGTCGCCCCTGTGGTTCCATGTGCGGGGATCAGTCCCATTCACAAGTGGCCCTTATTCCGCCTGTTTAACAGGAAAAAACTCATTGGATGTAATGAGCCCGTAATTCACACGTTGGCGGTTACCTGCGCACTTTACAAGGCTGAGCCCCCTCCCTCCCCGGGCGACTCCAGCACATAATATCTCTTTTCATTATGGCCCGAGGTGTCAGAGCTGATTACAAGGCGGGGGCTCTAGCCAGACACAGCTCTGCTAATTCTCTCCAAGCCGAGCAAAGCCTGGAATAACAAGAGCGCTGCCATGACACAAAGCAGAGGGGCGCACATGTCTGCAGGAGAAACATAGCAGCCTGGCACCTCCACATCTCACATCCTGCCCAGGAACAGGCAGCGCCAGCCCAGGGGGGATAGCTGCAAACATGTCCTGCATATATATATATATATATATATACACCTATCTATATACAGAGTAATACAAACATCATACATAAAAAATACTACGTTTATATGTTTACGTACAATATAAATATACAATCTATACACTCATATACAGAGTATCTATTTCTATACAGACATTATATATATCTTATAAATTGTATTCCACAAAAACACAGCCACTTGCAATGTCTTCAGTAACAATTTCCAGAAAAAAGGGAAAATCTGTTAAATAAAATGTCATTTAGTTCTGTCCAACTCAATTAAAATCTGCCTCTTCTTGGACGATCCATGAACAAGTTTCCAATCGATATTTCTTTCCTTTAATTATCGACTCTTTTGTTACTTGACTTTTACATAAATAATGAGCACTAATGAATCTGCAGATTACTGCCAGCCCCCCCATACCCCGACCCCAAATCTACTCACTGATTGCCAGCATTTCATTTACTCATCGATCAGTCCCCAAGACGATTTCATCTGCGGTAAATTGTCATTCCGATCCTATTATTTGTATTTACCGGCAGATAATTGTGTAAAGGGACAATGAAATGTCTGCGTTTAACCATTTCACTCCCCTCATCCTTTCTCCAACATCCTAAAAACTTCCAGAACACAGAAATGTAACAAAGACTTGATATAATGTCTCCCTGTACCCCACACATGTATCAAGGTTTATGTCAATATTGAAATTTAGACACTGTATTAACATTTCAGTATTAACCCATTAATGATCGACCACAATTATATCACAAGCAGGAACCCACCCCCCTCAAAAGTTATATGATTCTGCATGTTGCAGGAGATTTCTTTGAGAAATCTCAGATATCACAGCTCCAATGACAGATCCCTCATCCAGGGTTTCTTCCATCTGTGCAGTGTATACAGCCAGACACTAGACATGTTCTGTATACTCCGTGTGAAAAGCAAATGCACAATGTCCCTGTGACCTTCACATTGGCTGCACGACTAGATGGTTGGAGCTGGTATACAGCTGTATATAGCTGTGGAAGGTTTTATGTATAGATGACATGGAGGTCAATGCAAAGACAATAAAACCTACCTAAAAATAATTCTGCATCAGACTGGAATCACACCTGCAGGTTCTTTTTGCCCCTTTTTAATGCAGTTTTTTTCAAGGGGAATGGGAAATAGAAGAATGTGGTGAATGGGAAATACAGGGGAGCCTACAATATATTGCTTGATTTTGTCGGGAAAAAACTGCAGCAATTTTTTTATGCTGTGTGTGATACCACCCTGTTCCCGTCCGAAAAAGAAAACGCAATAATACGAAAATAATGGATTATATACGGACTTAAATAACGCAAGTGTGAACGAGTCCTAAAATTGACCTTGATTTTTCATATAGTCGGTGTATTTATTATTTTTTTTTCCTTTCTTGCTATCTTTATTTTCCGTTTTTTATTATTTATTTGTTCTCTTCCTTTACACTATTCTGGTGTATTTTTTACAGACCATAATCATGTACCTGCTTATCATAGGGTCCTTGATTATCCAATTTATTAGTCTTCTTACCAATAAAAGAAAATATGGATCCTTATCTTTTGTGATAATCCAAGTGCTTATTCACACACCAGTATTTGTTCCTTATAAATAACGTTCTCTAAATAACCTGATACAAAGTGATACATGAGATTTATGTCCTATTGGAAGTGAATTGATTTTTTAAAACCCTTTCCTTGTTGTAAGTTTCTTTAATACTAGTGTGAACAGAGCCTGAATTGATCTATATAGGAATGGAGAGGGAATGATTGGAGATAGGGGATCCTAAAGGTCAGCAGCAGAAGTTTAGTGTCTTCTGTATCCGAAGTTACAGGATAATGGTGCAGGATCCAGGCTGCAGTGAACCTGTTACTCACGAATGAGCAGCATCTGTCCAATACTATTTCCCTCTTTTGCTCTGTTTGGATTGAGCAATCAATAGTGAGAAGGATGTCTCCAGGCTGAGATAAAGACACAGGGCAAGGGGCAGGTATGAGTGTATCAGACAGTGCACTGCAGGGGGGGTCTCCATCAATATACACACATATCCATGTATACAACCCTGTACAGCAGTCCTTATTATAGAACTGCTTCATACACTCATCTACACCAAACAGCAATGCAAAAATCACAGACCCCTACACATCAATATGCATATTGCAAGGGGCAGGTATGAGTGTAGCAGAAGGAGGATCTGCTCACATCAATATATACACAGGTCCGTGTACAATCCTGTACATCAGTCCTCATCCTATACACATCCCTATTGCTTCATACACTCATCTACACCAAACAGCAATGCAGAAACACAAAGCCCTACAAATCAACAAGCACATTGTATACACACAGAGTAGGGGCAGCTATGAGTGTATCAGACAGTGCATTATAGGAGGTATTCATCAATATACACACATATTCATGTATACAATCCTGTATAAGAGTGATTATACTATACACATCCCGATCTACAGTAAAACACTGCAGAAGTGTCTCTATCAAAATACACAAATATTCAAGTATACAATCCTGTATAAGAGTCATTATACTATACACATCCCTATCTACAGTAAAACACTGCAGGAGGGTCTCCTTCAATATACACACATATTCATGTATACAATCCTGTATATGAGTCACCATACTATACACATCCCGATCTACAGTAAAAAAAAACAGTTTCATACACTCATCTACACCAAAAAACAATACAAAACTCACAAACCACTGCATATCAACATGCATATTATATACACATAGAGCAAGGGGTAGTGCATACAGGACACTGCTCACATCAATATACACATGTCCATGTATACAGCTCTGTATAAGAGTCATACTACACACATCACTATCTGCAGTGTAAAACGACTTCATACACTCATCCACACCAATGCATAAAACACAGAGCTATACATAGGAGCGTGCATATTATATTATACAACATGTGTTGTATGTTCTGCTGTGGAACATATTGTATGTTCCACACCAGAACATACAACAAAGAGCCATATATACATGTTGCAAATACATACATCAATGTAGTCATTCCTTATAATACACATACATAATTAGTAAGTACAGCTTGACACTCATACACTCACCTACACAAATACATACAACACATTGCCATACAGGTGCACATTGAATACACATATTAATGTCTACAAACCTGAACAACAGTCCTCATATACATATCATTAGTAAGTGCAGCATGGCACAACTTCATACACTCACCTAGGCTAAAACACAACACTGATCTATACATTTACACATACACATACATCAATGTAATCAAACCTGTTCAGCAATCCTCATAATATGTATTGTAACTACTGTATGACATTACTTCATACACTCAGCTACACATATACATACCATACACAACACATACATAGATTAGTGTATGAAGTTATTTCATGGTCATGTCTATTTTATAAAATTAAATGCTGTAAAACATAGAATACATTGATGAGTGTAAGTACATAGTGCATAGTGATATCTCTGCAATATCTGATATGTCTGCAATAGTCATAGGGATATGTCTGCAATAGTAGTACATATCACTATGCACTTTGTATGGACACTCATCAATGTATTCTGTTTTACAGCATTTTATGTTATAAAATACACATGACCATGAAATAACTTCATACTCTAATCTACACTAATAAATGGAACACAGAACTATATATATACACATGTATGAACACATCAATCTATACAATCATTTGTCATCAATCACATACATTGCTAAAAATTACAGCCTTAAACTCTTTTATACACTCATCTACACCAAAACATAAAATAGAGTTTTAATATCAGGATACCAATCATATATATACACACACACATACATAAATGTGTACAATCTTGTACAACAACCCCTTAATAACTGCTCCATACAATCATCTACACAGAACCATACATTTGAACACTATTCTAATGTATTTTTACAGACCATAAGCTTATCATAATGTCCTTGATTATCCAATTTATTAGTCTTGTTACCAATAAAAAAATATGGACCCTTAACTTTTGTTATAATCCAAGTTCTTATTCACACACCACTTTTCACACACCAGTCTATACGCATGGATAACGGATCCATGACAAAACCGACATATAATTGATGCCAATGCGATTTTTAACAGTAGTAAGGAACGAATTGAACTGAGTGGCAATCCTCCATCTATATACAATACTAACAACAAAATGGAGCTACTTCATACACTCATATAAACTTTACATACATATAAAGAGTATGTACAAGAATCCTTACAATGTTAATGGTAACTAACTACATAGAAACAGGAAACACAAAGCCATAACCTGCACAGTATGGTCCATACACACAAGTTGTATCTGTTTCCATAACAGTGACTACATGATCTAACCCCTTCATACACTGCTACATACAGAGCCTGTACATATCAGTATATATTTATACACATCCTGATATACACACTCTATTTATGGAAGTAATTGTATACAATTATCCCAGGTATGACGCCCATATAACCAATCTGCACATGTAAAATGTGATATATCTACAAATAATATTATATATTGATCTATTTTTAAACATTTTATAGAAACTAAAAACTATGATAACACTACACCTGATCTCACACAGACACAGGAATCTCTTTACAAGTCTCTAGATGTAATTGAGCAGAGTCTATAGAAATAGAGTTTATATATAGGTATATAAACACACATACTCATGTACATGGTTGGGCATCTATCTATGTATCTATATTCTATCTATCTATCTATCTATCTATCTATCTATCTATCTATCTATCTATCTATCTATCTATCTATCTCCTATCTATCTATATATTCTATCTATCTCCTATCTCCTATCTATCTATTATATATCTATCTCATATCTATCTATATATTCTATCTATCTTCTATCTATCTATCTATCTATCTATCTATCTATCTATTTGCATCCATCTTGCAGAAACCTTGATCTACATGATGTACATTAGTACAATGCACAGTATGATATAGAAATATATCAGATTTATAGTACAATGATATGAATAGATAGATAGATGATAGATGGGTGATAGATAGATAGATGGATAGTTAGATAGATAGTAAAAAATCAGAGCAGCGCTATAAGCTTAAATGCAAATATACGGGTGTGAAAATCACAGACAATGCAGTGCCAAACCATGTTAAATATATCATAGATAGATGTTTATATATATATATATATATATATATATATATATATATAGAGAGAGAGAGAGAGAGAGAGAGAGAGAGAGAGAGAGAGATATAGATATATATGTATAGGAGATAGATAATAGATGCATAAAAGATACATATAGATAGAGATAGATAGACATATATGGATAGAATAGTTAGATCAATCGATAGGTATATCCATAGATAAATATAGATACTGCACTTTTATATCTTCTGTTGTTCATTTGAAACTAAACAAATTACATCGAATCCTATTGAAAAATTGTAGTTAAAGTAAGAATATTGGCAATAATATAATAAGATAATAATAATAATCTAGAATTTACAATTATAGTAAAATAAATTCTCATGTTTGCACAGGTTGTTTGCATTGACCTTTGTATTATTTCTGTGCATCAATCATGACAACAACATGAATAATAATATCAAAAAGAATAAAATAATAATAACAACATTATAATATCATAATGACAATGAAAACAAACACAACACCCGGTTATAAATATCTCAAGCCTTTAAAGGGCGACTCTACAAACTGAACAAAAGACACTTTGCCCTTGACACCATTATAACAAAGTATAAAGATGTCCCTGTACAAGTTCTGCCAGTGACAAGGTGACAGGGGAGAAGCTTCTGTGCTAATATTTACTCTGGCAGAGAACTTTCTGCGTCATTTCATCATCTTCTCTCCTCCTTTCTAATCTTTCCTCCCAGATTCTTTATTATAACATACAAAAATAGTTGCTGAATAGAAAATGTGTGTTTTATTTTTCCCTTCTGTTTCCTCTTATTAGTGATTTGATTCTTTTCTATTCTTTTAGACTATAACTATTCGGTGCTTTTATTTGTCTATGTATATTTTGCATCGCATTACTCGGTTATTGTGTGTTTTAACTTATTTTTTCTTTATTGTTTGCAATGCTTTGTTGGTTTTATGTTCATTTTGCTGTGTTGTATCAATTCATCTTTGCCTCTCTGGTTTTTTTGCTCTTCTAGTACAACCATGGGCGTTATTGTTATTGTATTATATCTATTGCTCCATCATTATTATGTTTCTTTATATCATTTTAGTTAATTTCTTCCTTTTTTTTTCGCTTAAACCAACATTTACAAGCTAGGTGACATTTGCAAAATACCTGCCCTCTCTCTCCCTCCCACTGGGTGATCTGAGCTGCTATAGAAACTGGATTTGCCTTTCAATAAAGCAACTGCAGATCCTTAACAGACATCTAAATGGCCGGATGAATGTATAGCTGCTCTGTTATGTGCCTGCTGTAAGTCAACCTTTCCCACAAGTTCCTTTTCTTGTAGCGTCTTACACAGGATTGCAGTGATGTCAGTGGCTGCTCCATTCTACAATAATCTGATTTTACTCTGCTTTTCTTTTTTTACACAGCAAAATCCATCCCAAATATTCTGTGCAAAACCTGATCATCATGAGGCTGAAGTACAAGAAATCTCACATCTCCACAAATTATTCTATTACCTATCTGTCTATCATTTATGTAGCTATAATATTTATGATATATATTATATATATGTGTGTGTGTGTAATCTATCTATTATTTATATATCTTTCTATTATCTAGTTATATGCTATCTATCTGTCTATTTCATATCTACCTATCTATCTATCTATCTATCTATCTATCTATCTATCTATCTATCTATCTATCTATCTATCTATCTATCTATTTCATATCTATCGATCTACAAAGTCCAGGAGAAAGGATTCTGAACAGGATCCGAATAGTAGCACTTGGGTGAATAAAGTACCCACTTTCTTTTTTACATTGGTGTGCTGCTTATTTTTTGGGACTTTGCATGAAGAAGTGGAGAGTCAAACCACTTGGGAAAGCAAGCACCCGTTTATAGTAATTTAAGTGGTGCATCTGTGAACTTGTTTTATCTATCTATCTAATCTATTATTTATCTTCTTTCTATCTAATCTATCTCTCTTCTAGCTATCTATTTATCTATCTACTCTTCTATCTATCTATCTATCTACTAGCTATCTCATATTCTATCTATCTTCTATCTATCTTCTATCTCATATCTACTCTATCTATCTAGCTCCTCTCATATCTATCATCTATCTATCTATCTATCCTATCTATCTATCCTTCTCATTCTATTATCTATCTCTCTATCTATCTATCTATCTATCTATCTCATATCTATCTATCTATCTATCTATCTATCTATCTATCTATCTATCTCATATCTCATCATCTATGATTAAATGGATGGGATGTAACTTACTGTATGTATAGTTTAGGTGTGGCTATGGTGATCGATCAATATGTTATCTATTATTATTAGTTATCTAATTTTATTATAATATCTATCAATGTATAATTTTTCTTTCTGTTTGTTTATTATGTATCATCAATCCATTTACTATTCTAGCAATCTTTCTTCTTCCTATGATCAATTCAATGCGTCCTACGTGTCTAGGATAATATGCATCTATCTATCTATTTATCTATCTTACTATCTATCTATATATCTATCTATCTTATCTAATTCTATCTTCTAATATCTATCTATCTTCTGTCTGTCTGTCGTCTGTCTGTCTTATCTATCTTCTATCTTCTTCTATCTCTCTGCTGTCACGTACTTATCTATTATCATATGCTTTATTAATAATTCCAATAATGCTATCAATCATTCAATCATATACCTACATATACTGTACATTCTATATATTTTTTATGATTCATATATTTCATCTATCTATCATCTATCTTTCTACATCATCCATTTATCTCCCCATCAATTCAATCTTATTCTCCTATCATCTAATACCTCCTACCATGTCTAGGATTATCTATCATCTATCTATGTATCACTATCCATTATAAACCTATTTGTTATGTTATCTATTCACTCCTCTACATTATACCATCCTTTTCCTATATATGTATATCATATCTATCCTCAGTCTATCAATCTAACATGGTATGTATGTATGTATGTATAACTATTACTATCTATCTATCTATCTATCGCTATCTAATTATCTATCTAAGCCTTATATCTTGCATCTTATGCTCGTATCCACTCTCACCTATTACAATCCCCCATAGCCAGAGCCTCCTCCACTTTCACTCCCCATCCAGATATTGGCTATTGCAGAAAGATACTGATCTACATATTTAACTAGAGTGATTACTAAATTAATAGCAAGCTCTGAGACAGATGTCAAAACGTCTTGAAAATGTTTATGTGTGAATAATTGAGAAGGTGGAAGGAGCTTTATCTGATGGTGGAATGAAATATGGATGAAGAACAGCTGTCAGGAATAGACATCTCTCTGTGTCATTAGAAGTGGCCTTGATTTAACAAGGACTGTAATGAAGTTGGGCCATTTACCTTCTCCAATATTGCTCATGAATGTTTCATAAACTTTGTTGGGCCACAAAAAGAAGTAGGGGGGGGGGGGCTGTAAGTCATCATTAGTTACTGACTAATCCTATTGCTTGGTAAACTGTATTCAGGGGAATCTGCACTAAGAGAGGATGAGCAATGTCAGGGGAGCAGCAGCATCTACTGAGAGATAAGGAGCGAATTTACTGTATATTTTATTATTAGAGTGTCCTATCTATCCATCTATCTATCTATCTATCTTCTATCCTAATCTTCTATCTATCTATTATCTATCTATCAGACATCTATCTATCTATCCATCCATCGCACCTATCATCTATCCCACTCCATTTTCCATATCTATCTATATCTATCTATCTTCTCCCAAGAGACCGACCCACGCCGGTTGTCAGCTTACCTGTGATATTGCACGCTGTTGTATCTACTCTCTGTATCTACATCTATCATGATCTCATAGTCTATGTAGCTTATCTATCTATCTATCTATCTATCTATCTGTCTATCTATCTATCTATCTATCTATTCACCCATCGTTCATCTATCTATCCATCCATCCACCTATCTATCTGCCTCATCCATTCTATCTCACTATCTATCTATCTATCATCCATCTATCTATCTATCTTTCCTATCTATATCTATCTATCTATCTATCTATCTATCTATCTATTATCTATCTAGTTATCTATCTATCTCATCTACTATCTATCTTCTATCTATATCTATCTATCTATCTATCTATCTATCTATCTATCTATCTATCTATCTAAAAGTAGAGAAGAGGCAGCACTCCGAAGTAAGTGGAATAGGGTGAAGCTTTATTCCATGTGCAACGTTTCGGCGTGTTTGAAAAACCCTGCTTGAAAAAGGCGTGTTTCAAACGCGAAACGTTTGCACATGGAATAAAGGCTTCACACATTCCACGTTCTTCGGAGTGCTTGCCTCTTATACTTTTACCTAGAACGGACCCGGGCCAAGGGTACCTAACGACGCAGCACCCTATACCTACCCTGTGCTGCTTTGGACTTTCCCTTCTGTATCACTATCTAATCTAGCTATCTATCTCTATCTATTATCTAGCTATGATCTTCCTTCCTACCATCCATCTCCACCTCCTCCACATCCTATCTTCCTCATATCCTAGCCATCTAGATCTCGCATCTACTTATCTATCTATATTTTATATCATGATCAACATGATCAATAACTAAAATAACACTTTATATCCGAAAAACCTTATAGGGACAAAATTGATTCCTAACTTTTTACATTTGTTTTTCGTATTCAGTTTTTTTGTGTGCATGTTGGCAGGTTTTCTAAATTTTTTCTATTGGTGACTTTTTTGGTGCAGGTAGTGGGTTTTGAGTGTCTGTGCCCTTATCTGAATCGTACGGTGGATGTGCTGCACGATGTGTGCACGGCATCTATCCACTACTTTTATTTCACGCACTAAAATAGAGCAAAAATTACACTTAGCTGCACTTGACAAAATATTCAACACCTTTCATATTGGAAACAAAGGTTTTTGCTTCCCAAATGAAAAATGAACTGATGCACATGAAAAAATACTTCACGTGGCATTATATAAAATTAATTTCTGAGTGGGATATTGGGCAGATCTAAAAATATATCAGGTCGAGGTCCTTACTTATAATAAATAGGGAAAGCCTATTTTTTTTTAACACAAGAAGCTTTTACAAGTATTTTTTAGGTTATTTACATATCTTTAACTTTTTATCTCATGCACTTACAACATATTTATCTAGTGGGGGGGGCATCAATACAAGCTACAGGGATTTAGCCCATGTGTATTATCTGCTCACGTAACGTAGACTTTTTGGTATTAACTGTGTTTTTATACTCTATATAGTTATACGTTGAGGGAAACAGTTGTTGGTATAGAGCGAGTAGTGAATTTTTGCAAATTTGCAATTTTTGTACTTAAAACACATAGGTTAGTCCTGACTGTTATCCAAGCTTGATACTTTGTTGGCTACGAATGAAGCCCTGAAGTGTTCCTGTCACCTTTCTCAATCTCACTTTATTATTATGGGTCCCAAATGAGTTTTTTTGGCTGCAATTTTACAAAAGCCATACCTTCTGGTTTTTTGGAACATAGATATTTTCCAATATTAGTAGTAGTCTAATAGGGGGGTTTTTTTTTAGTGGTTTTAGGGGTTTTTTCACACAGTCAGGAGAGGTGGTTTATATAGGGTTTAGGGAAATAATTAGGGAGGTTTTGAATTAGAACAAAAAAAACACATGGCGATTAGGCTAGCAAGCCATAGCGAGGCGACAGGTTTAGCAGCTCCCCAGTCTGAGAAGCGATCTATCGTACGCTAGATCGTCGATCTAAGTCCGCAATCGTAGAGCTCAGTCGGTAACGTAACATCTACTCAGTCAGTTATGCTAGTCAATAACAAGACCAAGTCAGACTCACGAGTCGTCAATCCTGAGAGTAGCACAATGCCCAGGTTATCTGATAACTAGTAACCGATCGGGTTGAAATCCATCTATCTAACGAAAGTCTATCTCTATATAGGGATCTAATCAATCATCAATCATCTATGCAGCAGTAGATATCTATCTATTCATCTATCTATCTATCTATTATCTATACTCTAGTCTATCTATCTCATATCTATATATCTATCTATCTATACTATCTACTATCTATTCATATCTATCTATCTATCTATTCTATCTATCTACTCATATCTATCTATCTCATCATCAGTCTATCCATCATCTATCTCTATCTATCTATCTATCTCATATCTATCTATCTATCTATCTATCTATCTCATATCTATCTATCTGGATAAATGGATGGGATGTAACTTACTGTATGCATAGTTTAGGTGTGGCTATGGTGACCGATCAATATGTTATCTATTATTATTAGTTATCTAATTTTATTATAATATCTATCAATGTATAATTTTTCTTTCTGTTTGTTTATTATGTATCATCATATCCATTATCTATATCTAGCAATCTTTCTTCTTCCTATGATCAATTCAATGCGTCCTACGTGTCTAGGATAATATGCATCTATCTATCTATTTATCTATCTTACTATCTATCTATATATCTATCTATCTATCTATCTATCTCATATCTATCTATCTGTCTGTCTGTCTGTCTGTCTGTCTATCTATCTATCTATCTCTCTGTCTGTCACGTTATCTATTATTCATATGCTTATATTAATAATTCAATAATTGCTATTCAATAATATATATATACCTTACATATATTGTACATTCTATTATTTTGTAGGATTCATATATCTCATGTCTATCTATCATCTATCTTTCTATCTATCATCCAATTTATCTCCCATCAATCAATCTATATTCTTCCTATCATCTAATACCTCCTACCTGTCTAGGATTATCTATCTTCTATCTATGTATCACTTATCCATTTAAACCTATTGGTTATGTTGTATCTATTCACTTCTACATATGACCTACTTTCTATATATGTATATCATTATCTCAGTCTATCAATCTCAAACAATGTGTATGTATGTATGTATGTATGTATGTATGTATCTATCTATCTATCTATCTATCTATCTACCAATTTATATATCTATCCTTATTATCTTTGCATCTTATGCTCCGTCATCCACATCTCTATCCATATTCCAATCCCCCATAGCCAGAGCCTCCTCCACTTTCACTCCCCATCCAGATATTGGCTATTGCAGAAAGATACTGATCTACATATTTAACTAGAGTGATTACTAAATTAATAGCAAGCTCTGAGACAGATGTCAAAACGTCTTGAAAATGTTTATGTGTGAATAATTGAGAAGGTGGAAGGAGCTTTATTCGATGTGGAATGAAATATGGATGAAGAACAGCTGTCAGGAATAGACATCTCTCTGTGTCATTAGAAGTGGCCTTGATTTAACAAGGACTGTAATGAAGTTGGGCCATTTACCTTCTCCAATATTGCTCATGAATGTTTCATAAACTTTGTTGGGCCCACAAAAGAAAGTAGGGGGGGGGGGGCTGTAAGTCAATATCATAGTTACTGACTAATCCCTAATTGCTTGGGTAAACTGATTGCAGGGGAAACTGCACTAAGAGAGAGAGACCTTTGAGCAATTCAGGGACGGAGCACGCATGGGCCGCATACTATACGAGAGATAAGGAGCGAATTACTGTATTTTCTATTATTAGAGGTCCTAAACCTAACCATCTATCAACATCTCATCTATCATCCTATAAGTCTATCAGCACACCACCCGTTCACCAAACACTAGCGCTCTATCTATCAATATCGATCACCCATCACGCCATCCATATCACTCACTATCCATCATCTATCTATGACTACCATCCCACAGCCATCTATCCTCATCCTACACACACACACACCCACGCATCACTACCATCACCACCACATCATCCATCCCCCCAATCTCACACATCACACCACTCCAGCTACTCAGTCTATCTATCTATGCTATCATCTATGTATCTATCTATCTACTATATCATGATAATCTATGCTATCTTATCTCATATCATCTATCATCTATCTATCTATCTTCTAACATAAAAGTAGAGAAGAGGCAGCACTCCGAAGTAAGTGGAATAGGGTGAAGCTTTATTCCATGTGCAACGTTTCGGCGTGTTTGAAAAACCCTGCTTGAAAAAGGCGTGTTTCAACGGCGAAACGTTGCACATGGAATAAAGCTTCACCCTATTCCACTTACTTCGGAGTGCTGCCTCTTCTCTACTTTTACCTAGACGGACCCTGGCCATGGGACCTACGACTGCAGCACCCTTACCTACCTGTGCTGCTTTGGACTTTCCTTCTTGTATCTATCTATCTATCTATCTATCTATCTATCTATCTATCTATCTATCTATCTATCTATCCATCCATCTCACCTATCCCACCACCTATCTATCCATCATATCTATCCATCTCATATCTATCTATCCTACTTATCTATCTAATATTTATATTGATCAAAATGATCAATAATAAAATAACACTTTACTAATCCGAAAAACTTATTGAGGAAAATTGATCTAACTTTTTACATTGTTTTTGCAGTTTTTTTGTGCAATTTTGGCACAGTTTCTAAATTTGTTTCTAATTTGGTGACTTTTTTTGGTGCAGGGTTATGGTTTTGAGTGTCTGTGCCTTATCTGACATAGTAAGTGGAGGTCTGCAGATGGTGTTGCACGGCATCTATCACTATTTTACGCCTAAACAAGTAGCAAAAATACACTTCAGCTGCACTTGAAAAATATTCACCCTTTTCATTATTGGAAACAAAGGTCTTGCTTCCCAAATGAAAAATGAACTGAATGCAACATGAAAAAAAACTTCGTGCGTATAAATGTAATTTCTGAGTGGGATTATTGTGCGATCTAAAAATATTATCAGGCTCGATGTCCTTACATTATAATAAATAAGGGAAGCCTTTTTTTTTTTACAAGAATTTACAAGGTTATTTATTTATTATTTACATATCTTTAACTTTTATCTCTGCACTTACAACAATATTATATCTAGTGGGGGGGGGGCATCATCAACAAGCAAGGGATATTAGCAGGTGTATTATCTGCACTAAGTAGACTTTGGTATTCTGTTTTTACTCTATTAAATAGTTATATAGTTGAGGAAACAGTCTTGATTGGGAATAAAAGCGAGTAGTGCAAATTTTTGCAATTTGCACATTTTTTGTACTTACAACAATATGTAGTCTGGACATTGTATAAGCTGATACTTTGTTTTGTCAAGAAGAAGCCACTGAAGGTTCTGTCAACCTTTTCTCAACTCGCACTTTATTATTGGTCCACAAATGAGTTTTTTGGCTGCAAATTTTACAAAAAGCCATACCTTCTGTTTTGGAACATAGATATTTTCCCATATGTATATTATTATTTTGTTTTTTTTATTTTTTTTTATTTATTTTTCACATCATGATTGTTTATATTTTATTTTGTAAAAGTAATTTATTTTTGTAATGTAAAAAAAAAAATCAAATCGTATATCTATCAACTAAAGTTCATCAGTTATCATCTATCCATCTTATTAACTATCTGCTACTAATAGTATCTAAACTCTATATCTATACACACCTACACACCAGATTACCATCAACAGATCATCAATCACATCAGTCCCATCCGATATATCCAAATTACCATCTATTAATCTCTATATAACCTATCTTTTTATAATCATCTATCTAACTAACATCTATCTCTTAATGTATATTTCTAATCAATCGAACAATATCCTTATCGATATTCTATCTATCAACTATATCTATCGATCTATCTATCTATCTATCTATCATCTATCTTCTATATGTATGGTATGATGTATGTATTATCTTCTATCATCTATCCTCTATTCTATTCTCATATCTATCTATCTATCTATTATCTATCTATCTATATCTATCTATCTCTATCTATCTCATATCTATTCCATATCTATCTATCTATCTATCTATCTATCATACCATAAAATATCAGGATAAGACTTTTAACATAAAAGAACATAAGAAGGTTTTCTAAAAATGTAATGAAATAATAAGAATAGAATAGGACAGATGTTCATGGTAAGTATATCACGTCTCTGTTGTATTGGAATTTGAGGCGCTTATACAATCAGATTATTATTACTATTTATTGTTTCTGAAGGATCTCTCCACCTTTTCACATTATTTCTGTTTATGTGTAAAAAAAGAAAGAAAATGAAAGAAAGTAATGAAAATATGCATACAAACACCCCTGTAGAACCTTGTGTTCATGTGATAATTAAATCGCAATTATGTATTAAGCCAATAAAACAAAAACTTGTACTTGGGTTACATTTACATATTATTTTAAAGTCGTGTCCCCATTCTATGCAATAATACTAAATCAAAATTTTCAAAACTTTGGTTTGTTTGGTTTTTTTTCAATAATCTATGTAGAGTGTGTGGATAATGAGACCCTATGGTCACCGTGGTAAATGACTTTGCAAAAAATAAAATAAAATCTCAGATTTTTCCAAAAGATCTGAATCCAAATAAGCCCCTTGGCGGTCCCTGCTGCATGACATAAGACGTCTTTGAATGGTTCTCTCCTGGGCACAGCCTACCTCAGCTCATTGTGTAGGATTCAGGCAGAGGTAATGGGAAAGTTACTGGGAGGTGAGTCCCTGAGTGTGGCCACCAGATTCTTGGTTCATGTTTAGGGTATCACAGACACTTGACTCCTTTTGTTTTCTTTCTTCCTCTTGGGGATGTCCCCTCTGTCTCCTCTCCTAGCTCTGCTCATGGCCTCCTCTCAGCTGGGGGAGTTTTGTTTTCTTTTCATCTATAAATGGCCAGACTGAAGAAAATTGCAGCATCCATGCGTCCACACCAAACCGCCCCGCGGCCTAGAGGATGGAGAGTCCAGGAGTGACCCCAGGGCTAAATCTCTTCTTCCAGACTGAAAGAAAGACACACAACGTCAGACAGGGAGAAGGAGAGGCAGCCAAAAGTCTGGAGAACACAGAGCTCTGTCCTGCACCACTTCCAAAAGTAGAAATGTATCCAACTATCTATCATCTATTATATCTATCTTCTTAAAATCCTATCTATCTATCTATCTCTCTATCTCTCTACTCTATCTTATCTATCTAATCTATCTCTCTCATTCTATCATCTTCTATCTATCTATCTATCTCATATCTATCTATCTTAATCTTATCTATCTATCTATCTCCTCCTCCTCTATCTATCTAGTCTATCGTATCTATTCCTATCTATCTATCTAATCTCATCCTCATATCTATGCTATCTCATACTAGCTATCTATACTATCTACTATCTATCTATCTCTATCTATCTATCTATCTATTCTCATCTATCTATCTAGTAGAAAAACAGCAGCACAGTCCTCAGCAATGTATCTAATGGGTGCTATCCTATACTCTCACCAGCCAGAGTCCAATAGATATCCAAAATAAAGAAAACGGCAGCACTCCAATATAGTGAAAACAAACTTAGAAGTGGAATAAACACTAAGGGCCAGATGTATATAATAGGCCAGATGTAAGTATAGTGACTGTGCCTATATTCCAGTGTTGCGCCAGAATTATCATAAGTTACAACCATCTGTGATGAGTTGATTTCCTGCCTCTTATTAATCACTTTGCTTTAGACGCATTAGCGCAGTTTGGCGCCATGTTGATCGGTCCGGGCTCTTACATGTGATCCTTCTACAAGCTCCTCTCTGCTTCTCCTCCCACAGCCCAGAATGAAGATAACACTCACAGTACACCCGTGGGTGGGACAACCCTGCACCCAGTGACCTCCTCAGCGGGCTTCCTGTGAGGTGGATCCCCAGTGCTGGTCTCCTGCTGCCCCCCTGTAATTCTGCACAGTATCCCCATCAGACACCAGTGTGGTCATCCTGCTACAAAGGGGACACATCTCTGACTTCTGCAAATCCTGCAAACTTCTCTCCCTGTCCTGCTCGAGCTGAGACTTCTCAGTCGATTGTTTGTAAATAAAGAGTCAAGAACCTGTAATAGAAGTCTGCAGTGTCTGTATTATTTTGTACTCCAAGTCCTCTTCTGCTGACTCTGCTGCACAAGAGCTCAGTGTTGGCTTCTCAGTTAACGCCACTTTACGGGCTGAGTTTTTTTGCGCCCCGTTTTTTTTTGGCGCCTGAATGAAAAGTCGCAAATGATTAATATTATTGGGTGCAGTAAAACAACTCTGGATTGGGTAGGATAGATGAGTGAAACCCTGGTAGTTTGAGAGTCCGCAAAATAGGCGCAGAAGCAGTGCAGCATATGAAAAGGGCGCAAAACAACAGAATAACCGACTGATACACATCTGGTCCTAGTTGTTTTCACATAATGGGAGTGCTGCCGTTTTTCTTTATTTGGATATCAATCTATCTATCTATCTATCTATCTAGTCATTTCTTCTTATCTTTCTTTCTATCCTATCTATCTATCTATCTATCTATTTTTCCTTCTATCTATCTATCTATCTCCTAATCGTGGCCATATCTATCTCTTATCTAATCTATCTCTATCTAATCTATCTATCTATCTATCCTCATATCTATCTATCTATCTATTTCCTCTTTCTCATTTCCTCATTCCCCTCTCTCTCTCTATAAATAATATAAACATCACCCCGCCACTTTATTAGTACACCATGCTAGTAACGGGTTGGACCCCCTTTTGGCTTTAGAACTGCCTCAATTCTTCGTGGCATAGATCCAACAGGTGCTGGAGCTCCTCAGAGATTTTGGTCCATATTACATGATGGGCAATCACAACGTTGCCGCAGATTTGTCGGCTGCACATCCATATGTGAATCTCCCGTTCCACCACACCACACTCCCAAGATTGCTCATATTGGATGAGTCTTGTGGACCTGTGGAGTACCGTGAACTCATTGTCATGTTCAAGAAACCAGTCTAGATGATTCCAGCTTATGACATGGCCATTATCCTGCTGAAATTAGCCATCAATGTCAAGGGTCCAGTTGTGCTCATAAAGGGATGGACATGGTCAGCAACATACTCAGGTGGCTGTGGCGTGTGTACCAAGGGGCCCAAAGTGCCAAGAAAATATTCCCCACAAACATACAACAAAACTAAAAGCACCATACCAATAACCAACACGACCAACCAAATCCACCAGACCAGCTGACATTCGAACCAGGCAGGATGACCATGGCTTTCATGTTGTGACTTGCAACCATTCTTGCCCGCTCACGAATGTCGCAGCAGTGAACATCGAGACCATAGACCATGCAACTTTTTTCAACTTCTACTTCCATTCGATGAGCTTGTCAAATGTAGCCTCAGTTTCCTGTTCATTGCTGAAAGGAGTTGCACCACCCGGTGTGGTCTTCTGCGCTGTAGCCCATCTGCCTCAAAGTCCGACGTACTGTGCGTTCAGAGATTGCTCTTCTGCCTACCTTGGTTTGTAGCGGGTGGCGATTGAGTCACACTGTTGCCCTTCTATCAGCTAAACCAGTCCTGTCCATTTTCCTCTGACCTCTGGCATCACAAGGCATTTTCCTGCCCACAGAACTGCCGCTCACTGGATGTTTTTTTTTTTTTTCTTTTCGGACCATTCTCTGTCAACCCTCAGAGAGTGGTTAGTGGGCCGTGCAAAATCCCCCGGAAGTCTACGTCAAGTTTTCTGAAATACTCCAGACCAGCCCTTTTGCACCACCAAACAACCCAGGCACGGTTCAAAGGCCCAAAATCACCGTTTCTATCTCTCCTCCATACTGATGCCTTTCGGTATTTGAAATGCACAGTAGATGTCTGTTGACCCATGTTCTACATGCCTAAATTGCCTGAGTTGCCGCCATTTGATTGAGGCTGATTGAATTACGTTGTTAACGAGACATGTAATTGGACCGGTGTACCTATAAAGTGGGCCCGCGATTTGTATTCATCTATATCTCTAGTAGTCTGTATATATAAGTAAATATAAATCTAAATAATATAGCGTAACCTCAACCGAAACCGGTGCTACACATGGGGTTGAATAAACCTATATGGCTTTCACTGGCATTGTTCTAACGTTGAAGCCACTAGGGACCCCTACGACATTCTTTATACACACGCTTTTGTACTCTCTGAAAAACAGTTGTCCAGCCATGATTGTAGGTTGCAATTCCCGAACAAGCGCTATTTTCCAGTATTTTCAACATCTGCCACCTGTCGGTGTGGAGTGTGGAGGTGTGAGGTGCACTTCTTTTGCCGTGTCGTTGTATCTACAGGTAACAGATGAGAAATAGAAATTCCTTCGATCTTTCCTCTTAACTGGCTCCTTCAGATTACCCTGTCGGTACGCTGCTTGGCACCACACTACAACCCACCACCCCTTCTTTTCCACATAACATGCTCCCCCCCCTATCCTGTATCCATAAACACCTTTTCCGGCCTCCCCCCCTTCCCCTCCCCAGCACACGCCCCTACAAATGAAGCTCCTCAATCCTGTGTCCTCTCGTCCTCCTCTTAGCAGTTTGTCCCCTGCCTTAGGATCTCCTGCATCCTTCACTCCCCCGCTCCCCTTAACATAACTCAATCCCCCTAAAATACTGCTTCCTCACCACGTCCCCCTTGACGGATCCAATCATTTCTTTAGTTGTTCCTCTTCCATTACTGGGGTATTCAGTAAATATAAGCCCATGTCGGCTCAAAACAATAACAGCTATAACAGTTTCCACAGGTTGTCTGTATGAAGCTTTATTGTGATAATCCTGGTTCTTATGCAAAACCCACATTTTTAAAATCCTTGTCACAAGAACCCCAAGTTTCTGGCTGGGTTTACTTATAAAGTTATACAGTTCCAACCCGAACAACCTTACATACAAATTGCAACTTAAGAGCAACACCCTACAACATACCCGCAATGACGAGTAACCAGCCTGGGCACCCCTCTGTGGCTCTAGATCCATTTTCGTTTTCCCAGCGCCTTTTGCCTTCCTTTCGTACGATCTCTTATTTGCACCTCTCCATCAACTCGTATTCTCGATAGTAGGCCACATCTAATCTAATATAGTATATATAGTAAGGCAACGATATATAATATAGTATAGATATTAGTGCACGATAACTCGCCATGATGGAAAGAACAATTTGTGAATAAATTAAGCTGAAGTTTTTACTGAAGTTTTACAAGTTGCTTACAATTTTTCCCATATTTTGTGCTCATGTTTTCAATGGAGTGTCTTTTTTTTTAAATCATGACTAGCAAATTCTGCAGTATTTCTCGAATTTTCCATGTATTTTTTTCCTGACAAAACCTGATGTTCTGTTTTTCTATGATAAATGGTAACAAACTTTTTCCGCAGTCTCTGGTCTCTTTATTATACTCTGTAACATAACTGGCAAACTGGCATCATTAAAAACAAATGATGTTTTTTTTAATATTAATATTTAAAAAAAAAGACTTAAAGATTCTGCAGGATTTTCACAATGGTCAGATGGCTGCTGCTTATTATCCTAAGAACTTTCATTTCTTTCTTTCACTTTAAGCTAATCCATATCCAATATCACACTACTTGGTGATAATTCTGATTATTTCAGAAATATAGGTGGGGGGGGGGGGGGGTGGGGGGGGGGGGGGGGGGGGGGGGGGGGGGGGGGGGGGGGGGTGGGGGTGTGGGTGTGTGGTTTATCCGGGGGGGGGTGGGTGTTGGGGTGGGGGGTGGGTGTGTTTGGGTGGAGTTTTGTGGGATGTCGTTGTTTCTTATAGCTTTTGTTGTCGTTACATCTCGGTTCAGTTTCCCCCAGCTTCACAAACAATAAACAGAGCCAACCCCCTAGTTTCTCCATTTACAGCATTACAACACAACACACCACTCCCCCCTCCACGCCGAGTGGGTACGGAGGTATGAAGAGGGGGCAGGACAAGCGGCCCCGTGGGCATGGCATGCACTACCCATAGCTTTGAATGCGCAGTATAGGCGCATGCTTAGGACCTTTTTTAAGGCCGTATACATCTGGCAGAGAATGTCTGGGTGAGCGCACACCCAGTCACATAAATCCAGCGGGTGGCAGGGGAGACGGGGATTGTCAAATCTGTGTCCCATGTAGCAAGCGTTGATAACATCCCCCCATAGTTAATGGGGTTTGTCCCCCCAGATGTGAGATGGCAGAAAAAAGCATAGAGGGGATTATCATCGCTGGTGCACCATAACTATCATTCATGCCCCCCCCCCCCGCGCATGCCTAGGCTCTGGTCCCTCTCCTGAATGCGGCAAATCCATGCCACGAATGGGTGCAGGCCAGCTAGCACGCACTAATACAGGGCAGTGCAGAGACACAGGACAGTACCCCACAATGGCCCACTCCACCACTGGGCCCGGCAACGTCCCCTTAAAACCTACACCAAGCAACCTTGGCCTGGAGTGACGGAGGGTGGGAAATGGTGCAATTCCTGTATTTGCAAGAAAACTAAACCCTGTAATTCCACCTATTTTTGTGTACTCTGGCAACAAAACACAATCCTAACACCAACCATTTTGGGATGGGGCCAAAATAGCAAAATCCACAAGTTGGGTTTACCCTTCTATGGTCCTTATATGAACCCTTTTGGAGGCTGAGAGTAATTCCCCTGAAATAGAAATGTAGGGTTCTCATAGTCCCTGCAAAAGAAGATATGGTTGTACCTAAATCCCAGATGTCAAAAAGCATTTCCACATGATCTGCTTGTTCAGGTTGAAGATCATGCTAGATCCCCAAGTATCCATGAGGAATAGGACCGTAAGTGAGTGCCCAAAGCCAAATGTTTTTTTTTGACCACCAGATTATTCTCACTTTACAATCTTTTTACACTTACCAATCATCCATTGATCGATAAACTACTAAGTCAATCACAAAATCCAACCGACAAATTCTAAGACAATAGCTACTCAGTTTTAGTAACACACAACATAATAGGTGTTGGACTATCTCCATCTCATCCTACAGATACCCATAGCTAAAAAGGACAACACAATTTGAGAGTACTTTGATTCTTGGTCCTCATGGAAGAAGAACTGTTGATGGGAGTCTCCCTAGGGTTGTAACGCTTCCATATCCTAGTTTTGGCCAAGACTTTTTAATGGTAGAACTTCACCTAAGGAGTCTCCGGGAGTCACCACACACACCACCTATGACCAGTTTTTTTGTTGGTTAGACAAGATTCTTTCAATCTTTTTTCTTTTTGTGATGATGTGGAAGGGGAATCTTATGAGAATCTTGGAAGAAGCCTTACACCTATAATAATGTGCAAAGGTGGGTGGCAAATAAATAATAATTACTACAAGAGGGGGGATGAGACTAAATTTGATGAACATCATGTGAGATATGGTCCAAAAACATCAAGCCTTTTCAGCTGGAAAATCTTGCGACCTTATCATTGGTGAGTGTTTAAATATTCTTTATTCGGGGCATGTTGGATACAGTAAATTTGTGAATTGTTGAGGTTAAGACATAACAAAAACATTAACGCCTCATAATGTATAGACCAACAAAGGGAACCTATCAGGTAGCTGTTTTTTTCTTCTCCCAACAAACTGATGCCAGAGATGATGATCCATGATGTCTCCATATTATTGAAAGACAAACTGGAAGCTTTAAAGACTTTAACTGGATAAATGTAAATTACCCATTAGTCACGGGATGAGCAATTCATGATGTTTTTTTGTGCTAAATGAAGTAGATTTTAGCTGTCAAGTTCAGGAGAACATAAGACTGTGTTAGTACGGTGGTCCCTCTTAAGGCAACCCAACCTTACAGACGGACCCCCCAGTTAAGACGTCCCCTCCGTGACCTCTGGGAGAGTCTCTGGACTGTTAACTATAGTCCCAGCGGCTAATGATCAGCTGTAAAGTGCTGTAATTTTAAGCTTTATTAGATAATCCTTGGTTCCATTTCATCAAAAAATGTTGAAAACTCCAATTGCCACTGGGATTGAAATTTTTTTGTCTGGTATCTACAAATATAAAGATACATTTTTGCCTTACATACAAATTCAAACCTAAGAACAACCTATGGAACCCTATCTTGTATTGTAACCAGGACTGCCTGTCAGTATTAACCAAGCCTAATATTTAGAGACAAAAGGACCCACAAGAGCTGCCCACTGCCCCAATGGCTTGGTAAGTAATTTGCATAGGCCAATAGTCTTGGCTTTTACAACACAAAGCTTAGTGTGGGCAGTATCGAAAAACTCCAATTCTGATGTAACAAGATACAGAGCTAAATATGACCATAAGAGTGAGCCAAAGTTTAATAATTGGAAGTTTTTGAATTATTAATACAATCCATTTTAATCCGGCCAAATTAAACTTTATATAAGTGTTTCAAAAATGTTCATGTGACTGCCCCCGACCATATTTCCTATTCCATTAAATGGAGGCATTATATGGGCAAACAATAATTACTGAACAACGGTAATCAAAAAATACAGGTAAGCAACTCAGTAAGAGCCTCTTTGAAGAGTCTGACATGTGTTGCTTAAAAACAATGTAAGTAGTTTTGTTTCGTGTGTTTTGACAAATTTGAGAAATGTATCCCTGCTGTCTCAAGGATAATTACAGAGGGTAAAGGAAACAGCAAAGCGTGCAAACGTCAGTTGTCAACATGGTTCCGATGTCTAGTATGTCCCGTTTGGTCACTCTCTTCTGCCTCTCTGAATCTATTTGCAGAATTGCCAGAATTCCATTTTACTTAAGTGGCACTAATCCGCGGTGAGTATCACATTAGGGCCCGAGAGAACGTGTGAATTGTTCAAAATAAGTTTAAGAAAAGAGAGAAGGATAACACTAAAAGCAGTCTCCGAATGGCAAGAGGTTTACGTAAGTCTTGTGGAGAACGCAAAGAAAAAGAAATTGAGTTTAACTACCCTCCTTCCACTCCAAAAGGAGATTTGTCTACATGGGAATTTGGTTGGTTTGTTTAGTCTTTCATATTCATGATCCCGAGCCCTCGTAGGCCACAACAATCTCTGTGTACAATCTATACACTGGCGGTCCCCTACTTAAGGAAACCTCGACTTACAACAACCCTAGTTACAAAGGGACCCTCTGACTCTTGAATATTCTTAGCGGCAAAGACTACTGAAACAGTTTATAATGTCCGTCTGCATAATCAAGCCTTTAAAGCTGTAATATGATTCTTTGCCAACAGCCAACATTGTTAAAACTCCAATGGTCCTAGAGACCAAAACGTTCTGCTTGTCTCCAACATGGAGAAATATACAGTTCCGACTTACATACAAACCTCAACTTAAGAACAAAACTACAACACTATCTTTACAGAACCGGGGGACTAGCCTGTATAATCGTGTATCCCACCTATTTGACACAGGCCCACTGGCCTCGTATGGTAGGTCTACAAAAACGGATAAAAGCCTGAGGTTGAATCCATTTGTAAACTATGGACCCTTCTCTATACCTCACCCTTATCTGCCATGAGGGGTTGAATATAGAGAACCCCATATATTGGCTGAGTAAATAGCTGTCAGATTCCCAGATGTGACGGCGTGGATTAGGCACCTTTTATATCAACCATATAGGGTCCTAAAAGGACCGCTTACAACACCTAGTTCGCCGCTTGCCCACGTGAATTTGGACGCCTGATTTATTATCCAGTGATACATGTGCTCTAGAAGTTTTTGATACCTGTGTCCGTTTACCAGAAAATTGAAGATCAATGTCAATGGCAAAAAAAATGTCTAATTCTATAATATACAGTTCGACATTAACAAACAACGTTAAACAACCCGTCCATTTGTGGCCCGACTGCTGACTGATCATCGAGCATATAAATTTAACCATGAAAAAATGAATTGAAGTGACAAGGGAAAAGTAATGATGGATTTTGTGTCGATTCTGATCTGGCGAGGTGTTATGTGTTTCGTTTCCTTTTTCTCTTAATTGTCAATTGTAAGGATCTACTTTTGTTGTCTCAATATAAAACTGTCTAGATCCAAAGATTAAATATACCATTTTTGTGAAGGAGGTTACCCCAATCCATCCAGCATAGGTGTGTAAACCATCAAGAAATGTCTAAAGAGTTTCACTCTTGAATCCAGATTTGTTTTCTCTCCAAGCTAGGGCAAAGACTTACAAAGGGTTTGGCATCCACACTTGTGTTGAGTTGACAACCTCTTACTGTTAGAGACAATTCTTTGATATTGAATAACTAAAAACTTACTCAAATTTCATAACCGCAGGTCACTTGTGTATAGGGTTGCTACTAAATGAAAATAGTTAGACCCAAATTTTGGCAACCGTGACCATCTATCTGTCGGCAGGATTTGATTCACACAGTCCTGTGAAGGAAGTGTTGTGATTTCAAAATGTTCCATTTTTGAAGATGCAGACACCAGAGATGCTTGAGGTCATGAGCACATGAATGCATACATGGTAACCTAACCAAGATCCCTATATATATGTGGGATGAATAAGGAAATAGCCATGGTGAAACAAAGCTAACCTAAAGTGTATGACTATCTAATAAGAAAAACTCATATATCATTCACCAGGACTGGTATGGTCGGAAGTAAAAAAACAGTTTCTGCTGACCACCGCTGTGACTCCGTTGAGCCGATTCAGACCCATTTACGATAAGTTTCAACTCAAAAATAACCACGTATCTCTACGACTTTTGTTATAATTCATTGAGCATCGGCGTAGGGCTCGAAAACACTTTAATACTGCCATCCCTATTTACCTCTAACCTGAAGAGCGAGTTCTCGGTTTCAGTCTCATTTCCTTCACCACGCATTTTTTATCCCGGCCATACAATCTTTAATTCCTGCAACTTCTCATTTCTCCGAGCTCTCCCAACACTTGTGGAAATTCGGAGAGGGCTCCGTACCTTCGTGCAATAGAATTTATTTCCCCAGGTGAACGAGATGTCCAGTGTGGTGTTGGTGCCGGTCAGGCCTCATTTCACGTGGCTGATCTTCTCCAATGTCCAAGTTTGTAGTGCCCGGTGCTGGGTGGGGCTGTGTGAAGAGGGGGTTGTGGAGGGCGACTTTTTACGCCAAAGTGGCTATAGAGGATTCAGGGCTATCGTTCTGGACCAAGACACTACTGCCCTGTCTGCGGATCTCAGAGAAAGAACGTGGGGGGCAAAAAAGACTTTTTAGAGCTGAGGCATAATGCGGAGGCATCATCTTGACCCCATTACCCAACAATTACGACACCTATAAGAAACTTTGATTGGGGTTTATTCGGGATTGGGTGCAGGTTCCTTTAATTTCAAACCCATCAAAAAAAAATTAATTTCTGTATGGGCGCCCCCCACCCCCACTACCTCAAAAGGAGACACATATGCTCCTAAATAATTTGAAATGATTTAAATATAAACAACTGAGCTGTAAGTGATCCATATCAGAGTAGATTCATTGACAATATGTAATAATTTAACGATAAATGAAATTAAGCAGAGAAATTATGAAATAATCAGGTTTTTCATTAACATTTCATTCTTCTATCACCTCTTGATGGGCCCTTCTTTCATTCTTTAACCTTTTTTTCTTCACATTGTCGATTAAACGCGCTTCCCTTTGTGTTAATTAAATCTTTACGTTTGTCAGGACAAAATAGAGTGGATGACAAGTTTCGGGGAGTGGGAGAAATCGCTTAGCTTGATTTCAGATTTGACGTTGCGGATGGTCTATGGGTTCCAAATATCTTCATCATTTTTTTTGGTTTTCGTGGCCCTTCAAATATTTGAATGGCTTTTTTTTTTCCTAGAGGGTACATTTACAGATAAGGTATTTTTTAAGGAGAGACATGGAGGATGATAATGTTTAAAAGCTCATAGCAATCTCTTATCGGTTTTGTTTATAATAGTGTTACTAATACATAATTAACTTCTTTCAGGAAGGTGGGTGGCTCGTTACGAGTCAGGAGGCGGTCAGTGGGCGGTCTAACCTCAATTTTCACTCACAGGAAAATCATTAGTACACTGTTTAACAAGAACCTTCCAAACATTTTGGCAACATGAAATAAGCACCATCCGTAGTTCCATTTCGTATCTGCTAGAAGAATCTCAACGTACAAACTAACAATTACCACCTTCTACTGCCGCTTTGATGAAATATTAAGGGTGGTAATGGCAGCTACTTTAATTGGATCACGAAGTGAATTATGGGAGGACTAAGTATTTTCAATATGAAAGATGATTGTTCGGGAAACTGAATATTTGAATCTTTGAATAACAAATAAGGGCAAAATAATAATAAAAATACTAAAATGTTTGGAATGTCGTGTAGGGGTGTCCCAAATATTTAAAAAGAAAAAAAACTCAAAAAGTGGACAAAAATATAAAGCAGAATAGAAAAAAATCATGACATCATTGGGGGGGGGGGAATTGTCATGGGTTGAAACAGAATATTTGAATCTTTGAATAACAAATATAGGGCCAAATAATAATAATAATAAAAAAATGTTTGTAATTTACGTGTGTCCAAATATTTAAAAATAAATAACTCAAAAGGGTGAGTGGTAATGAAAAGTGAGAAAGTAGACTTTATACATGGAAAGTCATGATCAGGGAATCCATAGGGGTCCGAAAAAATAAAAAAAAAAAGTATGTATGATTTTTTCAATGTTGGTAGCCCTTGAAAAAAAAAAAAAAGTTTCAAAAATAATCTGAATAGAAAAAAAAATGTGAAAACACTTTGAAAAATAACCCTCAGATTTTAGTGATCGGTTCCAAAAGTGAAATGTTTTAGTGTCGGTTTGATTAACTCAATCTAAGATGTATTAGGAGAGCTACAAGCGCCTTTGGGGGGGATTAGAGGTAAGAAGATTATCGCTGCGCTGATAACACGACTGAATAAAAATCATTTTGAATCTGTAGTCGCTTTTCCGTTTATTGGGTAGGATACGATTTGATTTGGAAGCTATTAAGCGGTTTTATGGATTTTGCCATTTCCGAGTGTTGACAGTGAATACTGATGATACAGTTTGCAAACTTTTAAATTTTGGGTTTGGAAAAAATTCATTAAAAAAATATGAAAAATATAAATATTTGAATAGTCACACCTCGGGTCTAGACTGTGGTGTATAGACATAACAGGGCCGCAAACGGGAACGTTTAATAGGACCTGATCTATAGAATCACAGCGTGGAGAGGGACAGGGGCAAGGCAGGGGACACAATTTACACCTCTTATGGGCGCCTCTGTATACGATGTGTGCACGAGGACTACTTAATGTTTAATTTTGGCACAAATAAACTAATACCTAAAACTCTATGTCCTCTACGAGGGTTTTGGCTTCATCAGCCCCCTGGATAGGCTTTCAGTGTGGCCTGAATATAAAATAATAATCTTTTACGTGATACAGTGCACACAGATATTACGCAGCGTGCCACGAACTTGCCAAATCGGTTCTGTCCCCAATTGAAATCACAATCTAATCAACCTAAAAGTATGTTAGGAGTGTGGGAGGAAACCAAAGGAACCCGAGGAAAACCACGCAAAAAACGGAGATAACATTACATATTGTACATAGGGCGGCAGTTAGTTATAGTAGGTAGATTCCTGTACATAGGGGGGTGGGCAGAGTATAGTAGTTATATCCTGTACATAGGGCGGCAGTATCTAGTAGTGATATTACTGTAAATAGCGGGAGCAGTATTATAGTAGTTAAGTATTATTGTACTAGGGGGCGCATTATAGTAGTATAGTCTGGCACATAGGGGGCAGTAGTTAGTATATAGTTTGTTATATATCGGCACATAGGGGGCAGTATTATAGCAGTTATATTCTTGTGACATAGGGGGCAGTCTTATAGCAGTATATTCGGTACCATAGGGGCAGATTGATAGTAGTTATATTTTGTACATAGGGGCAGTAGTATAGTAGTTACATTCCTGTAATAGGGGGCAGTATATGTAGTTATATTCCTGTCCATAGGGGCAGTATTATAGTAGTTATATCTTGGACATAGGGGGCCAGTATGATAGTAGATTATATTCTGTATATAGGGGTAGTATTAAGTAGTTAGATTCACTGTACAAGGGGCAGTATATAGTAGTTATATTTCGTGTACATAGGGGGCCGTATTATAGTAGTTATATCCGACATAGGGGAGCAGTATTATAGTAGTTATATTTCAGTACATAGGGCGCAGTATTATAGTAGTTATATTCTGTACATAGGGGGCGGCAGTATTATGTCGTTATATTTATGTTGACATAGGGAGCAGTATTTTATAGTAGTTTATATCGTACATTAACAGGGGCAGTATTATAGTAGTTATATCTGGGTACATACGGGGAGGCAGTATGCAGTATTTATATTAGTATAGTCGTATACAAGGGGGCAGTATATAGTAGTTAGATTTTGTACATAGGGGGCAGTATATAGTATTTATATTCCTGTACATAGGGGCCGTATTATAAGTATATATTTAATAGGGGGCAGTATTCTAGTAGTATTATTCGACATAGGGCAGTTATGATAGTAGTTATATCCTGTACATAGGGGCAGTATTTATAGTAGTTATATCTTGTACATAGGGGAGGCAGTATTATAGAGTTATATTCTTGTACATAGGGGCAGGATTTATAGTAGTTTATATTCTTGTACATAGGGGCAGTATATAGTAGTTTAGTTAATTCTAGTACATAGGGGCAGAGATGATAGTAGTATATTCTTGTAAATGGTGGCAGTAATTATAGTAGTTATATTCCCTGTACATTGGGGGCAGTATTAGATGATAAGTACAGCTTCACTATAAACCACAAGCGAAATACAGTAAATATCTTCTTGAAGCCAATAAGTTTGTTTCATGAAAACGTAGCTGATGATGAGCAGATCTGGAATAAACACTCCGCGCACATAATGTACTACGTCATCCCCCGGGGCTCAGACCAGGAAGTGGATTTGATTTTTTTGCCCGTCCTATTCGTTTCTGTGGTTTTATTGGCAACCTCTTTAAACAATTAAAAAGCAGCTGTAATGATAATGAAACAGATGGGAAATCTGGCAGATGGCGGCCAATGTTAGAACACATACACACTCAGTTAGGGATAATCTGTCAAACAATGCAGCTGAGGATTGGGGTAATTGCACGGAAAGAATTAGTTCTGTTTTTTTTGTAATGTATTTTTTTTAAGTATAAAATATTTTATAGTGTAAATACCGGGCTTTTTTACTATGAGAACTGTCAATCTGTGGAATAGCATAGCCTCAGGGCGAGTGGTCACAGCGGGACAGCAGCAGCGCTCAAGAAGGGTCTAGATGGCTTTTTACACCTACATACATTGAGGTTATGTTATATAGAAGTTCCCCTAAATTCCCGTCCTCAGTACAATCCCCTCCCTTACTCAGGTGTGAACTTGATGGACAAGGCTTTTTTCACCATAAAACTATGAAATATGAAAATGTCACCTCTATGCTTACCAGGGTCTCTGTCTGCAGTAGGTTTTACTGTCGGGAAGGGTCTTATAGCCAGTGATGGCAAACCTTTTAGACACCGAAGTGCCCAAACTACAAACAAAACTGGTGTATTTCACCAAAGTTGCCGGTGCGACAACCGCTATGGAACAGGTTTAAATTGCATAGGCACCTGAGGACAACCAATACAGTAGAAGAAGTAGAACAAGTTTGGGATTATCAGTGTAGCTGCCTTCAAAGGTCCTGGCTGCCTGGGGCTACAAGAGACCTAAGTTCTGTTTGTCAACGCTACCCTGGGGTGATGGCACGGGTGCCCATATAGAGGGGCTCGAGTCCAACCTCTGGCACCACGGCCTAGGTTCGCACCACTGGTCATATAGAATAATAATATTTGTCCAACCAACCTAGTGCAGGTCTCCAGATCCTAACAAACTGAAGTGGGGGCCTGGGGCTGAAAAACTCACGGAGGTGGATCCCACTCATATGACACATGTGCCCTCCTTTTCAGCATATCGACCTACATCAGTTTACTGAAATGTGGACAATACCTGTAAGGAAGGCTCTGGATGAACCAATTCTCTTTTCGAAACAGGCTTCATAACGGTACAGTAAATAAGGGAAACTAACCTCATCCGAAACCCTTCTTGGATGCCCACCATCCTCAACAAGAAGATGTGGAGAAAATATTCCACATGGAACATATTCCCTCATAGAGACGTCGTAAAGAGGGTACAACTTGAGGCTCCTGTAGGAAATTAGTTGGCAACACCATCTCTACGTCTACATTATGTGTTAAAGCACTTTCCTTCTCTTCGGAAACATACTTGGATTTTATAATTAATTAGAACCTCCCCTAGAAGATAAGCAGCCAACTCGTTGACGACAAGTCTACCCATTGAGAATCTACATTTGGACCTTCCATCAAACATATTCACCTCGGGTGGGGTGATAGAAGCATCCTGGAAAATATGGATTATAGTGGATAGTCCTATTGCCATCCACTCCGTATCGGCCCAAAAATGACAATTGGACTAGTATGATTCAAAGAGTTGAAGAACCCATTAAAGCCAAAAACTGGATACGAAGGAGTCCATCAACATTGCTCAGATACTGGCCAGTTATGGTTTGATGGAAATACCGAGGATACGCCTAGCATTGAAATACTCGAGTATCAGCCCATATATACTTGTGCGTGTAAGCCTAGTTTTTAAGCAAATAAATGTGCTGAAAACCCAAACTCCGGCTTATGACTCGAGTAAGGAAAAATTATATCAAAACTCACCTTTCAGCTTCCCCTGTGCGGTCATATACGGGGTCAGGGGGGCTGTACTATATACGGGAAGGGGGGCTGGGCTTCTACTGGGGGGCAGGTGCTGGCTATTATATAATGGGGAGGCTGTGACCAATGTATCACACACTCGGCTTTTATACTCGAGGTCAAAGTTTTCCCAGTTTTTGTGGTAGAAATTAGGGGCCTCGGCTTTAACTTGGTCGGCTTATAATCGAGTATATACGGTATGTGTGAGTTCATTGCTCAGTGAGCTCCGACCTGTTGAGGTACTCAGATCCCATTATGAGACTTTCACAATTTGGACAAAATAAGTGAAGCTGTCTGGAAAATTTGACTTACACCAAAGTGGAGATGCCCTTTAAGTTGTCCAAGGCTTGTTGCTATGTCCTGCCAGGGGTTTAAATGAGGAGAATGTCAGCTTGGGCAGAGCACATGCAAATAGTGGTCTTCTGGGGACGGCCAGGAGCAGCAGAGGGAGTGTGCTGAATTTTATGTTCATTATTGCGGGGAAAGGCTTTTTTTCTGTGTCTGCCTTTATCCGGTGCACATAAAAGGAAATTAATTGGACAGAAAATGGAAGAAGAGCGGAGAGAAATCTGAGGAGTCATTAAGGGCTGAATGGATGATGGATGACACCTGGTGGACGGACATTCCAGCCTTGTCGATCCCTGCAGAAAACAACAGACAGCGGTTTATATTTGCATAAGTTACTAGAAGCCCCACCACTGCTTCCTGTGCTCCCTGCAATATGCCCACATTGCTGTGATGTTAATACTACCCTCAATGGTAAACAGAACTAATGGAGCACAAGGAGGTAAAAAGAAGCAGAATGATAGTAGTAATTCCTGTCAGTTAAGGGGCAGTTTATAGTGGAATATGTCTTGTACATAGGGCGGCAGTATGATAGTAGTAGTATTTACTGTACCTAGGGCAGTATATATAGAGTGATATTCTTCTACATAGGGGGCGGTATATAGTGGCTCATCCGTAATAGGGGGCAGTAATAGTAGTTATATTAGTGTACATAGGGGGCAGATTATAGTAGTTATATTTCGTGTACAATAGGGCAGTATTATGGAGTATATCCTGTACATTAGGGGCAGGATTATATAGTTTTATATTCCTTGTACATAGGGGGCGAGTATGATAGTAGTTATATTCTTGTCATATAGGGCAGTATTTAGTAGTTATATCTTGTACATCAGGGGGCAGTATTAGTCGTGATATTCTGATACATAGGAGCAGTATTATAGTAGTATATCTTGACATAGGGGGCAGTTGGTTAGTAGATATTCTTGACATAGGGGGCCGTATTATAGTAGTATATTCGGCTACATGAGGGCATGTATAGTAGTATATTCTGTGCTACATAGGGGCTAGGGATTAGTAGTAGTTATATTCTTGTACATAGGGGCAGTAATTCTAGCAGTTATATTCTGTACATAGGGGGGCAGATATAGTAGTTATTTTCGTGTACATAGGGAAGCTAGTATTATAGTAGTTATAGTTAGTGTACAAGGGGCGTATTATAAGTAGTTAAGTTCTTGTACATAGGGGGCAGTCTTATAGTGTATATTCGGTAATAGGGAGCAGTATATATTAGTAATGCGAGGTAATAGGGGGCAGTATTATAGTAGTTATATTCATGTACATAGGGGATTAGTATTATAGTTAGTTATATTCTTATGACATCGGGGGCAGTTATTATAGTAGTATATTCTTGTACATAGGGGGGGCCAGTATTAAGGAGATATTCCTGTACATAGGGGGCAGTCTTATAGTAGTTATAGTCCTGTACATAGGGGGCAGTATTATAGTAGTTATCTGTACACTAGGGGGCCCCCGCGAAGAGTAAGTAACAACAGCAGAGTCGCAGAAAGTCCCGCTCTCCAGGTACCTACACCACACCGAGACCAAGTCCAACCAAGGATTCAAGACCAAACAAAGCCAGTATTACCAGTAGCTAGTTCACCAAAGTAAGCCGCCACGGTACACTCGAACCCCAACACAGTCACTAACCTATAACAGTACACAACACATAAGACCAAGAGTCCACGGTGGCTAGGCCCCCAGTCAGTGCGACCTAGTCAGTATATACCCCACACAAGTCCCATGTACCCCCCGTCACAGAGAGTCGCCCAAGTATGCAGTACCCAGCTTCCAGCAGGCCAGTATTAAGTACAACCCCTCCAGTATTCACCACAGTCAGTATACCGCGACTGCAAGTCAGTAGATGATTGGGCCCCAAGTACCAGTCCCAGTCCCATGATGTCCCCCCAACCACCCCAACCGACCCGCCCACCCCCCAAGTCCCCCAGTATTCAAAGCCCACAACACCCAGCGCCAGGTATTAGTATTCCCCACAGTAGTACCGACCCGACCCAGCTACCCGCCCCCAGACCCATGTATCCAGTATCCGAGGCCCCAAGTAGTAAGACAAAGTCAACACCAGACCCCCCCCCGCAGTCAGTTATAGCAAGTCTTAGCCAAACAAGCAACCAAGAGTTATAGTAAGATCCCAGTCCAGTCAGCTCACCCCCCAAGTCCAGCCCCACCAGTAGCCCCCCCTAACAGACCCCGTAGCACAGTAGACACTACCCCCAAGCACAGTCCAGTCCCCACCAGTTTCCACCACCAGCCCTAGTTAGTCCAGGATCAAAGCGTCACCAGTGCAGTGAGTATCACAATAAGGATGAGTAAGGGCCAAAGCACCACGGACTAGATCAAAGCAGTAAACCAAAGAACCCGAGTTAGTAATAGCTAACAACACAGACCCGCCCAACAAAAAAGATCGGAAAAATCATGTAAAAACACCAAAAGGCACGAGACCTAGTACCAAGAACCCATCACAAAATACTAGTTAACACCAACTCCAAAGAAGATATTAATGTAAAAAGTCGCACCCCCCCAGTACAGTCAAGGGAAGGCTAGTAATTCAAAGAAGAAGTAAGTTATACCAAGAAAAAAGCCAGCCCCACACACCACACACGCTAGTAAGGAGTCCAAGCCCAAGTAGTGTATCCACCCACAGCCCCCCCCCCCAGCTATTGAACCCCAAAGTCATTCAAGTTCACCCAAGCCACCCACCCCACAGTATGCACAACATCAGAAACACAAGTAATACAAGCTCCAGTATTTAACACAAATACACAGCACAACAGTAGGTACCAGTAGCCCCAGTCAACATCCGCCAAAGTATAGTAGTATTAGTCCAAGTATAAGTCAAGCCTCGCCCCAGTCACCAAAGAAACTAGATATTTTTAATTTAAAGAAGGAGGATACCCACCCAAACATTAGCCAGTGATCCCCCCAGCTACACCACAGCAGCAGTATCCCCCACCGCAAACCACCAGTATTCACCAGTATCAGGTCAGTATTCCCGCAGTATATACTCAGTCAGTATGAGTAACAGAGCCAGTACGCCAGGCCCTCCTCAGGCCCAAGTTCACCCCAGTAGGTCCAGACCCATGTACCACCCCCAAGATAGTCACCAGTAAGTATTATCCAAGCTCAGTCACAGCCCAGTCCACAGTCCGTCAGATTATAGCAGTTTATTCCTGTAATAGGGCAGTATTTTATAGTAGGGTTCTTTTCGATGTACATAGGGAGCGTATATAGTAGTTATAGTCTTGGAATAGGGGCAGTGAGTTATAGTAGTTATATTCTGGTACAGAGGGGGCGGGGTGGCGAGTATTTATAGTGTTATATTCCTGTACCTAGGGAGCAGTATTATATAGTATATTTAGTCGTACATAGGGGGCGAGTATTATAGAGTAGATTCTGTACATAGGGGGCAGTTCGGTTTCTAGTAGGTATTATTCGTGTACATAGGGGGCAGTATATCGTAGTTAGTTCTTGTACATAGGGGGCAGTCTATAGTAGTTATATCCTTTACATAGGGGGCAAGTATGATAGTAGTTATATCCGTACATCATGGGGCAGTTTATGAGTAGTATATTCCTGTTACATAGGGTGCAGTATTTATCTCCACCAAGATGTCTTGGTCGATTTCCACGTCTTTTAACCTCTAGTATAAAGAGGCATGTCATCCATATTTTCGGGAAATAGGAGCTGCTACTAAGTAAGCAGCTCCTCGTGCTTAAACAAACGCAGCAGTGTTATGCATGTAGTGTTACCGGAAACCTCTGATAACACTATCTAACACTGCGTCAGAGTACAAGGTAAACGCGCTGCCTTCCCCAGACCGCCCGCTCGTTCCAAGGGCGAGGGATACTGCGCGTTCGCGGCAGTCAATGCCCCTAACCCGCCCACAATGCCGCCTCACCTCATGAATACATTTGGGACCGCATGGCGAGCCGTTATAACATTATTATTCAATATACCCTCCAGCCTGCGTATAGTGAACACAGTGACACATGTAACATGGATCAGTATCGGATAAAGAAGCACACGATTTTCTGCACTTGGTCTGGTGCTTGGGAAGTTTTGGGAATTTGGGTATAAAGATTCAGTGGCCACAATAAAAAGCAGGACTAAATAAACTATTGTGCATATACAATAGGGGACCAGATTCAAAAAATACAAGCCAAGTACCATCCAATTGTGGCCAACAATGGGGGATGAACAGAAAAAATACTGGGACACAACCGGAGGCGAGAATGAGGAAAAGAGAGAAAATGGCCACAATAAGAGGAAGTGTCTTCAAAAGACCATAATAAGTCAACAGGGACAAAATTATGGGCCCCCACTATGAGAGGAGAAATAAGCGAAAAATTGGCCACAATGGGGAAGGGGATGGAATCAAAATTACAGGCCACAATGGGGGACGGGATATAAAAATGACAGGCACAATAGGGTGGGATGGGACTTCTAAAAACTGGCCAACAATGGGGGATGGACTGAAAAAATTCTGGCACAAGAAGGAGCAGGAATAAAAGAAAATGGCCACGATGGGGCGGGAATGGGAATACTAGAATGATGGCCACGATTGGGAGGAATGGGAAAGGGGGGAATATAGAAACGTCCACAAAGGGGCGGGGGGGGGGATAAAGAATATGGCACAGGGGCGTGGTGAATAATAGGAATACTGGCCACAAAGAATGGGAATAATAGAATTACGCCACAAAGGAGCGGAGAAGAGAAAATAGCAACACTGGCCACAAACGGGAGGGAATAACTAGAATACTGGGCACAAAGGGTGGTGAGAAATAAAATACTGGCCAAAAGTAGCGAGCGGACTAATAGAATACTGGCCACAAAGGGGCGGGAAGGAGAGGAATATGGGGGTGAATAATAGAATGACTGCAACAAAGGGGACGGGCATATAGAAGACTGGCCACAAAAGGGGCGGGAATAATAGAATACTGGCCACAAAGGGAGGAATAATAGAAGTACTGGCCACCACAAGAGGGAGGAATAATAGAGTTACGGGCCACAAAAGGGGAGGGGATAACTAGAATACTGGCACAAAGGGGAGGGAATAATAGGAATAACTGCCACAAAGGGGAGGGAAATAATAGATAGACTGGACACAAAGGAGCGGGAATAAATAGAATACTGGCCACAAAGGGGGTGGAGATAATAAAATACTGGCAACAAAGGGCGGGGGAATATAGGAATAATCCTAATTCTGCTAAATAAAAATACTAAATTCTCCTAGGGCTTGTAAAAAAAACCTCAACATACTAGCTAACTGACACTGTGCTTCACATGATCCTGTATGGTTCCACTGGTCTTCCTGTAGAGGGAGAAGAAGAGTCATTTTGCCCTAAAGCATTTGCTAAGGTGACAATTGTACCACAATGGGGACTATTTTAGTGCAGAGTCGGACAGGGGAGTACATTTTACTTCTTATGCTGTTTACAGGAAAAAAAGTTATAAAAGTTTACTAGTGATACCACCCGCTATTCCATCCTTCATTTTACCACATGTTAAGGTTCTTAAGTTTTTTCCTGTGCCCATAAGTCGTCTAGAAGAACATGTCACAGAATCATTAGTGGGCTTGTGATCGACGCAGGGGATAGTCTAGGCGGTACGAAAATCCTCTGTGATTCATTGCCGCAATCTGGAGTGAGTTAGAAAGCGCTGAATAAAGGCATAACAGCAGTTGTGGCATTGCCCACCATGTGCCAGGGTTTGCGGGTCGGATCGCATGTGAGCATGATTGGATGGAGTGGGCGGCTGGTCCTTGATTGGTGCGAAGCTGTTGTTATTCGCAAAATCAGATGAGGCTGTTTGCATAGTCTGTGCCGGGGGCAATAACTGGGTTACGCTCTGCTACTCTCAGTACCGCAGGTGGTTGGGGGCGGCAGCCTTCCTATTACAAGTGACATTGGCAGAGCGCCCCGCCAGCGTTATGGTCACTTGTGATAGGAGAGAATAGTTCTTAGGAGGACCCATGCCTCAGAGGAAGTCGGGGTTTTATTTTGGGAATTCTCTGGCTTAGACTTCAAACCCACTCTCGGGTTATCAGTCATTTCTAATCTAATAAGACGGTGCCGTCCGTACACAATCCAATAGGAATATTCCACGGTGGTCGCAGAAGAGGCGCATATGTGGCCGAAGACATATTCACCCATGCTAAGTTTGGCTTATTGGTCAGCGTTACTATTGTTTTTATATGACACTCATGGAGTGATGGAGCTGGCATTGCAACATCGGAGGCCATAGCCTATAACATTAGGAGGGTTAGCAATTGTCAGCTCCAATTCACTCCAGGGAAAAGTATTGGATATACTCTAGGACACTAGGTGTGCAGATGAAACCCTTTATTGTGGCGTGGATAGGATGAGAATGGCGAGGGGAGACTAGTGGGCACCAGGTCAGGACAATGCAATTAAAGGTGGAGGATTATGGAAGTGTGGGAGCGAAACCCAGAGCGGAGGGATGGATATCGGAGGCTCGGGACAATGGCTCGGGAAACGGGGAGTTTCCAGAACAATGTGAGAAGGAAAGAGGGCATGAGAGGGTGCCTGGTTGGGGAATAGTGTGATCACTGGTGTAGGGTGCTGCTAATCTGGCCCTACGATTGTGGACAATCTGGTCTAATAAGGATGGATAGATAGATAGATAGATAGATAGATAGAAGATAGATAGAGAGATAGAGAGTAGGAAAATTAGATAGATAGATAGATATGAGATAGATAGATATGATAGATGAGATTTAGATAGATAGTAGATAGATAGGAGATAGATAGATAGATAGATAGATGGATAGAATAGATATGAGATAGATAGATAGATAGATAGATAGATAGATATGAGATAGATAGTATAGATAGATAGATAGATAGATAGATATGAGATAGATAGGATGGATGCATAATAGATGATATGTGAGATAGGAGTAATGATGATAAATAGATCGATATGGAGTAATGGATAGATAGATCGATATAGATAGGATAAGATAGATAGATATGAGATAGATAGATAAGATAGATAGAATCGATAGATAGAATAGATAGATAGAATTTATACACGTAAGATGACGGATATAGAATAGATGATAGATAATGAGGATCGTTGTGTGAGAGGAAGACCCAATTAATTTAATTGCAGAGAATGTCAATTATAAGATCTTTTTACATGTTTTGTATTTAAAGTCCAATACAACATGGACCGCCACTTCCATATGCCCTGCTCCTAAAATTAACACAAAACATGTATGGCGAAGAAATGACAAAGAAGTGAGGAGAACTGGAAGCATAGACCACAAACTCTGACAGTTTTAATGTACAGGCAGACATGAGAGACATTTTAAAATCTGTAAAAAAACATTCAAAAAAATTGGCGACAGACATCCATTAATAAAAAAAATAAACTAATGCATCTTTTTAAAGGTACCTCTGTTCCAGAGGGCGGGTCTTGTCACCTACAATGATGCAATCATTATTATGTAAACCCCATTCACTGACCAAATGTTAAACATCATTCAATCCTTTCAGAAACTGTTGCGGCCGAGTGATTTAGGGTCATGTGATCAAGGATTCTGCAGAGTCCTATGAGGAACAGGAGTCCTGGGGACCAGACCGCAGCTTTTGGAAACAGAGGAACCTTTAGAGTTATCTGGTTTGTGTTCTGCTAATTGCGGTGAACTGCCTTACAAGCAAAACCTTTCTTCTTTTAGTTTTAGCTGAAAAACTGCACCATGTGGAAATGAGACGCCAAAACTGTTCTGATTCACCATGCAGGGTTAAAAATATGAGAAATCTCTAATTATATAGAACTGTTGAATCCTAAAAGATGGGATAACTTGCACCAGCTCTCAAAAAAAATTCTCCCCACCAGTATTTTTAAAAAAACAACCAAAACAAAAGAATATCTTGTGTTTGACAACTGTGTATTGTAGAGGAGAGGGTGAATGAATACAGCAATTGATTTTTGGTAACTTCGCTGTGAGCAGATGTTAGGCAATGGGATTTGCTAACGTGCGTAATTGTGGACGCCCCCGCTTGTGCCGAAGTATTGGGCAACCCCCCCCCTTATTTCCTCCATTAGCATTTTGTATGGGAGCAGTCTGCTTATTTGATCCCCGCTCAGCACAAAAAATAAATATATACAATCTCAGAGTTTTCTTCATGAACCTGACAGGAATTTACCCAACAATTAGATTAAAAAAAAGACAGAAAAAGAAAATGGCAACATGAAGGTGGTGATATTTTAACCCGTAAACCGAGGGGGTAGAGTAGATTGATATATTTCATTCCTCTGACTTTTGCACTCTCTGAAAAAAAATATAGGCAACTTTTTTTTAAGATTTTGACCGAATTTCACAATGTGTTGATCAAATTCTGTTGCATTGTGTCATTAGACCAGCTCTGTGTTTGCTCATTCCATAGACGGGACCCCCAAAGGGAGGTCTGAATCCCCCCCCCCCCTCTACAGCTACAAAGGGTCAATGCTCTTTTGGATTTCGGCTTTTCAGTTTTGGGGAACGCTCGATATCATGGTGGTTTTTGGAATACTAAAAGTCTCTAAAGGAGGAGAATGAGAAGTGGGGGGACGGGGCTGTGTTTACAACACAGACCATTTATATAGATGCCAACATGCGCCACGCAACGTGGCACGCTTTCGTCGAAGACAAAATTGGGGCACGCCGGGGGGGTTTACGACGAAAATGCTGAATTCAGAGGCATCTTAATTCCAATGCTACTCTAAAATCCAAAAATCCCCCCCCCCCCCTCCCCCCGATGCTAGCCCCTCCTAACAACACAATTAAAGTTTACTCATCACGTAAACGGAACATTCTAGAACTTTCTAACAGACTCTGTTCTCTGATCCCTCACCATGGTTAATTAAATCTACTTGCTGTCAGGGAATGAGAACATTTTGTACTTAAAAGCCCTTAACAGACTGGATAATCATTCTTGCAGTGAGGGTTGCACAATGTGGAACAATAGGAGAAATATCTATCGTTTTTTTGAAATGTGCTTTGTTGCCTTTCAGAGACAATGGTGTAAACAAACCCTCAGCTGTGAAAAGAAATGGGCCAGGATGGTTTAGTCTTAGATATTAAGGATTTTTAAGTAAAGGAAAATAAGCGAAAAAGGGGGTTCCCTGGGGGAATTTAACATAATAAACTCCCTTGGCTCTCTCTAGTGCTGTGTGCTCCCAAAAAATAGAGATGGAGGCTGGCCCTCGCTATTGAGCATGCGAACAGGCTAACATGGCATGTTTTAGTGTGTCCATGTCACAATTTACTTAGCGGAACAAACACCCAGAATTGACGCAAGAGAGATGTTGAAATTTGAAAATTTGCCTAATTTTATCAACAAGTCCCATGTTTCCACGAGAAACCAATCAGTGCCAGCTGAAATTCTGTGAATGCTTCAGAAAGAAAGAGTGAATGTGATGGTTGCTAGTTCCCGTCACAGACTATGGGAAATTGAGTTTTTTTTTTCTTTATAAAAACAATTACTGTAACTTTTTATATTCAGAGTTTGGAAACAAAGACCCCACTATTACACCTTATAATTCCAACACATATAATCCCAACGTATGGGTCAGCACTTTCGTTTTTTTAAGGGATTGATCCAATTAGAAAGACAGGAGCCTTCCTGGATAGACAGTGCTAACTGTCTGTGGTGTCGTCTGGACATTGGGCCCTAGACGCAGTGACCATGCAGAACCTCGTATGCAGGGTGGGGGCCGGATGAAGATTAGTGTATTGGTAGGAAATATCCCTTATTTCTAGAAAATCCCTTGAAAAAGCAGCAATCAAATTGAAAGTTAATTGAGGGAAATGCACATGACAGCGATCTATAGCAACGCTTTTTTTGGGAGTGCAAGCTGAAGATTTTTGCCCTGATGATAAGGCTTTCCTAGTACAAAAAAGCTGCCCTTAATACCCAAGGAGGAAGTCGTAGCGGATCAAAAGCATCTCTACAGATCCCAGTATCGTTCCCCACTCCCCTTTATATCCCAAAATTCCAGAATCGAAGTTATTAGGATCATGTCTGACACAAGTTCTAGTCTACACTTTGATGTATCTGTTAATGGGAAATCAATATGTTAGAAGGTGTCAGTCACCAGCTTCCCCGTAAGTTCTTCTCTGTGATCAAGAACAAGACAATGAAAATCTAGGGAGATATTCTGGAAACTGGGCTTTTCCAGGATCTTAAATGGCAAAAAGTGAACACATTGGGAAAAGGGGTGATTATAGCTGTAATCTAGAAGAAGATACATGGTGAAATCCTTGCTCCAGATTCCGAAAGCAGACCACTCCCTTGCAACAAGAAACAATTGGCCTTGTGGATCCAACCAAGCTTTCTCAAAGATACTTTCACTGGCGCCAGGACTAGTTGTGAACGGTCATATTGTTAAGTGACATTTGACTACGGCTGCCATGTGTGATAGCACTATTCTTCCAGATCCCGGAAAACAGGAGATCTTCTACTGTGGTATCCACATATTCTATCAGTCAACCCTTGGCAAAGCTGGGTTAGGATCAGCAGATTTCGAATTAAGAGTGAAAGAAGGTGACGCAATCCAAATATCTGTTCCTCGGGAAAGTTGTTGTGACAGTCGACTATGGCAGGCAAGGACAAACACCCAATCTCACAGATTCCTTATAAAGAGCATTTTTTAAGTAATTACCTTGCCGTTATTAAGTGTATACTCTGGCGAAATCCAACAGGACCAGCGTGGCAGCCGATAGGTTGTTCAACCCAGCTTCCAGGCTCAGATACTAAGTTAGTAATGTAGGACGGAAGTTCTATTCTCCAGTATTTACATGTATCTGCAGAGTTGGATGGTTCATTACAATCCTGGGCGATATCTTTTATGTGTGATCTGGCGACGGCTTGCCCGCTTTTGCCATCCCTCAGTCTGTTTGTGTATGGTTGACATGGAAACCTTCTATTTTTTTGCCATTCACAGGACCTGTTCTAGGGCGCTCAGGCTCAATGGGTTTGGCTGACCGCGTCAGCCGGAAAAGTGGCCAGGCTGGCTGGCGAAACGGCACCGCGGCTCTATGGAGCCTGGAAGGGAGGGGGGTTGGTTGTGAGATACGGCGATGGCAAACTTTCAATTTTCTGTTTTTTCGTTTTAAGGACATTTTAATTTGTTTCCAGATGATGTTTCTAAGATTTTATTACTTCTTCTCTGTAAGGGAATCTATGATGGTAAAGGCCTCTTGTCCGTGCTTCACCCCGTTTATATTGTCTAGGATGTTGGTGTTCCATAGCAACCAATCACGGCACAGTTTGTATATTTTAGGTCGATAGGTAGCTACAACCCGTCACGCCAGAAACATGGATTGAGAGAACGCAAGTCTGGCGGATCACCATAGTGCCGTAGTGTAGGCCGCAACTCCCACCGCGCCAAATATATCAGTAGGCTCGGGATGCTGATAAATGAACCCCACAATAACCTTAGGCCTCTTTAACGTTAAATCATATGCCCCCCCGCGTTTTATCACTTTCGAAAAGCCGAAATGGGGGTGGGGGGTTTGTCATGGCGGGTATAAAGATGGTCTCCATTTAAAAAAACACATGCCAACCGAAAATGTCAGCTTCAATTTCCTCTTTTATTCACATAGTACATTCACAGGACGTAGGGGGGACGTATATACATCAGCAAGTATGATACGTCCCCCATAGAAGGAAAAGACAAACGGCGCTGAACAGGAACAGTTACAGACAGCAAATGGGAGAACCATCAGTTCCGTGAGGAACTGTCCTATCTCTCACGGCGAATGACAAGTGCCGTTGCGTTAGTATATCTCAACAGAGAGGGGGGGGGTGAGGAGCTCACCCCTTCCTTAATCTCCATGGCGCAGAGTGTGCCAGCCATTGTACGGTATCGTCAATGAATGTAGCCTTAGTCAATTTGGATCAGACAAATAAATTCAGAGGACACAAGTACACTAAAATACACAAAAGTAATCCAAATTTCACAGACTATAAACGCGTCCAGTAAACCATCACAGAGAACACTCTGTGATGAACGCTACTTCACCTTTCATTTTCTTTTTATTATATGAAAGATTCAAAAAAAAAAAAAAATACTCACAAACCTCTTACGTAAAATATTATATTTTCTAAAAAAACTGGCAATTTCAGAAAACCATAAAATAAAATATAATTTGAGTAATAAATCCCTTTATAAGTGCTGAACTTTAGTAATATAGGGCGATGTGTGCAGCACATCTGGTTGGAGACCCACGGAGCTGTGGTAACAAATGGACTTGGGACCTTATGAGACAAGGGTATTCTTTATAATGGATAGTGCCGCAGTGTCTGCATGTAAGTACGCCCCTGTGGTTCATGTGCGGGATCAGTACCATTCACAATGGCCCTTATTCGCGTTTAACAGGAACAAACTCATTGATGTTGTAATGAGCCCGTAATTCACACGTGGCGGTGTACCTGCGCACTTTACAAGGCTGGCCCCCTCCCTTCCCGGTGCGACCCAGCACATAATATCTCTTTTTCATTATGGCCCGAGGCGCAGAGGCGGATTAAAGGCGGGGGCTTCTAGCAGGACACAGCTCTGCTAATTATCCCAGCCGAGCAAAAGCCTGGAATAAACAAGAGCGCTGCCATGACCACAACGCAGGAGGGGCGCACATGTTGCAGGAGAACTATAGCAGACCTTGGCACCTCCAAACATCATAACATGCATGACCAGAACAGGCAGCGCACAGCCAGGGGGGATTGGGGAAGCTGAAGACATGTCCTGACAAAGGACGGACCCAAAATAGAGATTCGATCCATCTACTCCTATCATCCTATCGTGTCTATCTATCCATATCTATCTATCGATAAGCCTAATCAATTATCATTATCTCATATCTATCTATCTATCATCTATCTATCCATATCTATCTATCTTATCTTTATCTATCTATCTATCTATCTATCTATCTATCATATCTAGTCTATCATTATCAAATCTATTATCTATCTATCTATCTTATATCTATCTATCTAAAATAATTGGTTGCTAGCATATTGGGCCTGATGCAATCTTTTTGGTTGTACTTTAGTGATATTTTGGGGCACTTTGGGGTATTTGCACAATTTTTTCTGCCTTTTTCCAGCAGTTCTCCGGAGTTCACCGTGTTGCAGTTTCCTGGTTTGCACCTAATTTGTCTTTGTATTTCTCCTGATTCCAGATGTTTGCGCCTGATATAACATTGATTCGTGCCTCAAAAGGTGAAAATAATTGCGCAAAAACACTTCAGTGCATAGGACAGACAATTGTAGGAGTGTGCAAAAATGTGTTCTCAAAAAGTCTCAAAAAAGACAGCATTTGATGAAGAACTGAGCCGAAAAAGACAAATAAGGAGCAAAAAAAGGCAAGAAAAGGGAGCAAATCCCTAAGAAACAAAAGGAAAATGTGATAAATGACCCCCATTGTATAAAGTTACACCATCAACACCTCTACTGTCCAATCACAGCTGCCATTGTCACGCCTTTTGACAAGGTAAATGGTAACACCCAGTTGTCAAAGTATTGACAAATTTCCATGAATGATATGTAACATCTGTGCCCCTTCAGGCTTCAGCGCACTCCTATAGGATAAGATACGTTGCTGACTCTGATTTTGTACTTTCTTACATTCTGTCCCACACTAGTCTGAACACTGCCTTATTTCACTTCTGGCTGTCTTAATTGATTTTCACAACACCTGTCTGTCTCCTGCTGACTTTGTTCTGGGCTGCAGATGGTTAAGCTAGATGTGATGGACAGATCACACAGACCCGGCTAGTGGTTTGTCTGGATGTAAGGAGACATGCTCAATCATTCTCTGGACTGGGGCTCTGGTATCTGATAAGGGGGTTTTTCTGCCCACTCCCCTGTCTTTGGTGTAAGTCTTCTCCTGGAGCTTGCTTGTGTTTTTACATTTTCCATATCCTTTGATCTTCTGACCTTTGCTTGTCTCCTGACAACCCATTGATTCTGTACTGTATTGTCCTCTTGGTTTTGACCCACATTTGTACGACCATTCTTCTGTTTGTTTGTCCTGTTTTTGTCTCCATGTTTTCACTTTGGCGCAGGAAGGGAACATCAACCAGTTGTCCCCTACTGTCTAGGGTAGGATCAGCAAGTAGGTAGAGACAGCTGGTAGAGTCCTAGCCTTAGGACTCACTGTCCGTGTCTATTCTTTCCTTTTCCATCTCATTGTCTGTTCCCAGACAGCGGCATTACTGAATAACAGGGAAATGGTGTAACACAGATCTATAAGATAAGATGTTCCATAATGATTGTATGGGAATACAAGTATATACTAAAACAGTGACCCGAGGTGAGACGTCCTCCCTAATTAAAGATACATCATAATCACATAAAGATCATCCATTCAGAAATATCTGCATATTTAGACAAATGTTCCATCTATAGAACAATATAATAAGTATGTGTCTAGCTGTGAATGTGTGATGCTATAGTATCTGCACCGCTATCTGTGGTAATAGAAGCTCAGCACACACAATATTGGGATGGGGTGCGCCGGGATGTCACAACCCCACAGTTATCACTGCACAGGGTGTGGACAGAGAAGCCCAGGCCTGGAATCTGTAATGGGTTCTCCTGCTGTGTGAGGCCGAGCGAGGGAGAAGAATAATATCACAGATCTGTCTTATACAATATCTATCTACCTATCTCATATCTATCTATCTCATATCTATCTATCTATCTATCTATCTATCTATCTCATATCTATCTATCTATCTATCTATCTACACATGGAAAGTTCAAGTCCGCACAGTGGAAAACTCCTTCAAAGGAGGGGTGCAGAGCCCCCAAGGATCCTGGCCAGGTCCTTACTTGTCTATGCGTTGGAAATGGTAGGCAGCACTCCAGAATTCAGGTCAAATAAAGGTGATTTTTATTGGAACAAGTGGCGACGTTTCGGTGTGATACACCTTTCTCAAGCAATTTTACAAGTGCCCCATTTAGGGTATAAATAGGAAACACAATGTGCACATATGCATAGGGGGTGTGTCTTTAAAGTGCCGGTGCATATTATACAAAGTTAAAAATGTACTCATCTTAATACAAAACATGTCATACAATATAGTGTGCATACGCTTAAAATACATACATAAATGCATATAGTGTAAACAGACAAAAATCTTATATTGAGTGTCCTTTATAAGTGAAACAAAATGTGCAATATTTGGCTAGGAAAAGGTTAAAATTACCCAACAAGCTATGCAAAATCTCCTCTGGTGTGGAAGCCTCGCTATTGGTATGTTGGCCCATCGGCATCTGAAACATGACACTGCGCATGCGCCAAATTGTGGCGCAAGCGCCAAATTGTGGCGCACGCGCAGTGTGTCTCGGTGACTGCCGGGCGGCCATATTAAATTAGGGCCGCGGAGGTAAGAAAACAATCTAATGGATATGTGTGTACCACTTATAAAGGACACTTTAAATCCAAAGAACATATACAATTTCTAGACGTGACAGTGGAAATGACAGATGAAGGACTAAGGACTTCACTGTACACCAAACCCACAGACAAAAACAACATTCTCAGATATGATAGTTGTCATCCGAGACCCATGGTTCGCTCATTACCCCTTAGCCAACTGTTACGCGTAAAAAGAATCTCTAGTGATACACAAAAACTTAACAGAGATCTTAATTACATGGAGAAAAAATTTGAAAAACGGGGATACCCTAGGAAAATTATTCATAAAAATAGAAGCCAAGTTGATAACATGAAAAAGGCGTGCCACAACGCCGAAACGTTGCACATGGAATAAAAGCTTCACCCTTTTCCACGTACTTTGGAGTGCTGCCTCTTTCCTACAAATATCTTGACGGACCCCAGCCAAGGGTCCTACGGCTGCTGCACCCTCGCCTGCCTGTGCTGCTTCAGACTTTCCTTCTTTTATCTATCTATCTATCTATCTATCTATCTATCGATCTATCTCATATCTATCTATCTATCTATCTATCTATCTATCTATCTATCTCATATCTATCTATCTATCTGTCTATCTCATATCTATCTATCTATCTATCTCATATCTATCTATCTATCTATCTATCTCCTATCTATCTATCTATCTATCTATCTATCTATCTATCTCCTATCTATCTATCTATCTATCTATCTATCTATCTATCTATCTATCTCATATCTATCTCATATCTATCTATCTATCTATCTATCTATCTATCTATCTATCCCCGTTTAGATACATACCTACATTGGGCCAGATTTATCCCTGTTCTCCCCTTAAGTGTAGTTGTTGCGCCAGAATTATCACAAGATACAACCATCTGGGATGAGCTGAGTTCCTGCCTCTTATTAATCACTTTACTTTAGGTGCAATGTTAGATTTGGGCTCTTACATGTGATCCTCCTACAAGCTCCTCTCTGCTTCTCTCCCTCCCCCAGCATGAGAATGACCCCCACAGCAGTACCCAGGTGTGTGACACCCAGCACCCAGTGACCTCCTCAGCAGGGGCTTCTCCTGGAGGGGATCCCCCAGTGCTGATTCCTGCTGCCCCCCCCCCCCCCCCCCCCGTAATCCTGGCCAGTATCCTCCTCAGACACCAGTGGGGTCATTCTGCTACACAGGGGCACTTCTCTGTCCTGTCTGCAGTTCCCACACACTTCTCTTCTATCCTGCTACACGGGGGACGCTCCTCTGTCCTGTCTGCAGCTCTCAAACGCCTCTCTTCCTTACTGCTACACAGGGACACTTCTCTGTCTGCAGCTCCCAATCACTTCTCTTTTATCCTGTTACACGGGCGACACTTCTCTGTAGTATCTGCAAAATTCTTCAAACTTCTCCTCTGAGCTCAGGAATCTGCAGAATGTTTTGTAAATAGAAGGTCATAAACTGTAAATAAAGGCTGCAGCTCCTGTCTGTAGTGTCTGTATTATCTGTACTAATGTCTGTAGTATCTGTACTAGTGTCTGTAGTGTCTTTATTATCTGTACTAGTGTCTGTAGTGTCTGTGGTGTCTGTATTTTCTTCGTCCACTCAGTGTCTGTAGTGTCCCGTCTCTCTTGGTAGTTAATTCTGTCCTATTTGTTTAGTGTGTCTGTTTGATTCGTTGTTGGTGTCGTATATCTGTACTGTAGCTGTTGTAGTGTCCTCTGTATTCTGTCTGAGTGGTCTGTGTGGTTGTATAACTTTACGATGGTCTTTAGTGTCTGTATTATCTGGTACTAGTGTCTGTAGTGTCTGGGTGTCTGTATTTCTGTCCTAGTGTCTGTAGTCGTCTGTGGTGTCTCTGTATTATTCTCTGTACTAGTGTCTGAGTGTCTGTATTAATGCTGTACTAGTGGTCTGTTAGTGTCTCGTGGTGTCTGTATTATCTGTACTAGTGTCTGTAGTGTCTGCTGAGCTCTGCTGCTGAGAATAAGTTGCTCTGCACAAGATCTCAGTGCTGCTTCACAGTTTATGCCACCTTCGTGCTGGAGTGTTTTTGCACCTGAATGAAAAGTCGCAAATGATGAATATTATAAGGCACAGTAAAACATTAGGATTGGTAGGATGAATGAGGGAAGCATGGTTATTTTTGCTGTGCGGCTAGTTTGGTGTTTAGTCGCAAAACTGGCCCAAAAACAGTGTGACAGTATGAAAAGGTGCAAAAACAACAGAAAAAACGAGTGTTACATCTCATATCTCATATCTATAGATATCTACACACACACATTGGGGGTAAGTAACATTTGCCAGTCAGTCAGCCTGCAAAAAAAAGAAAGGTGAAGACGAATATCTTCCAGCAAGTTCCTACAAGCCATCCAGCTTTCTGTTCCGGGAAAGCTGGGTGATAACCTTTTCATAATTGAAACTCTCCCAGGACTGAGATCCGAGCACTGTAGGATATTTGAGTCTGTTCCTATTTTACGACCCGCGTCTTTCCAATCCATCAGGAGCAGGGGAAGTCAGACATCTAGGTGTCTTATATGGGAGGCCATAAAAGCAGCCCTAGTATATGGAGCGCTGAGGAGCCGGGGGACCCTCTTATTACTCCCAAACTCTAAGACGTAGAGGAAAAGAGGATGATATTAACCCTTATTAAAAAATTCTCTCTGTCAACAAGCGAGGGGGGCAGCCGGCCTGAAATATGCCTGTGATTTCACCAAAATCCCAAACCAGATGTTTTGAGCAGTAATAAAGGGGCGAGTAATTTCACGAAGGGGAGGAAACCATCAGCACAGCCGCGCTTTCCATTACAGTGACCTGTCCCGAGCATGTTCTTGTTAATGGGATGACCAGCTGTGATCCTCTGTAACAGAAGGCAGCAAAATGTCCTGCGCTCAACATCAGCGCTTGTGCGGCCCGAGGACCGGGAGCCAGAACTCACCGGAGCGACAAATGGGCGCGTGCCCCACCCACAGGGTGCAGCACCTCTGCCATCAGTCAACATTTACAGCTTTTATTATATTTTATAAAGGGTAGTTGCTGATATAAATCTCCTATGTAGTTGTAGTAGTTGCCATGGTTCCAGACTACAAATAATCTCTGTGTGTAGTCAGCCAGTTATTATGGGCAGCACGGTGGCGGAGTGAGTAGCACTTCTGCCTTGCAGCGCTGGGGTCCTAGGTTTAAATCCCATTCAGGTCAACATCTGCAAAGAGTTTGTATGTTCTCTCCATGTTTGTGTAGGTTTCCTCCGGGTCCTCCGGTTTCCTCCCACACTCCAAAAACATACTGGTAGGTTGATTAGATTGTGAGCCCCATTGGGGACAGGGACCAGTTTTACATGCTTTGTGCAGCGCTGCGGAATCTGTGTGTGCTATATAAATAAAGAATTATTATTATTCCTTTAAATATTTACTTCTTGTACTTTAAAGGACACCTGTCATCAGGTCTGTGTCACTAGTCTTGTCACTACTACCTGTTGGAGCAGCTCACAAGGATCCTATCCCTGCCTTTATCTAGTTATTTCATACATTAATCATTGTAAAATCATCTTTTCTTTATTATGTAAATGAGGCTGGTCACATGGTCAGAGGCAGTGATGTCACCCCCGTTCCCCCTCCCCTCCCCCTGCTCATGTCTGTGTGTAATGTATAGTAAAGCATTGCTAGTGTGTGTGCTGCATCTGCTGACATGCTGCATCCTCCTAATATACAGGTGAGAGACACAGACATCAGCTACACATGAATCTGACATGTTCTGCTGTAACATGGCTGCCTGGAGCTGCTGTATCTCTCCTATACACACACACATGCACACACAGGCTGCAGGGGGCGTGGCCACCAGCACCAGGCAGCACATATTATACAGCCTCACATCATTATACAGGCTGTCAGTCATGCACTGGGGGTGTGGCCACCAGCACCAGGAAGCACATCATTATACAGCCTCACATCATTATCCAGGCTGTCAGTCAAGCACTGGGGGTGTGGCTGTGCCTCCCACTCATGAATAAGGTGGACAGCTTGAATATGCTAATGCTTCATTGGACATTTCACATTTGTATACAGCTTTAGGACCTCATTGCTTAGGTTTACAGGCATGTAGAGGGACAATGAAGGGATGGAGGCAATGCTCTCTAATGGCAGTTTATGAAAATATATTTAGTTTAGGAGGGTTATTTTGCATGACGGGTTCTCTTTAAGGTTCATCTGCATTACATGGAAAGGTGTGTGTACCACTGTATTATCTGACTACACATGGTTCATTTGTTTTTTTTACTGCAACCATAAAGAAACATAAGTCTGCATGGAAGCTGCATACACAAAATGATGAATGGGTCTAGGATGTACATAATGTAAGTCAGCCCTGTGATCATGTAGTTAGTCAGCCATGTGTTATTCTAGAGGAAGATAGAACAAGTAGATTTAGATTCGTACTACATAAGGTTTGTATGTGGTTTGTAGCTATGGAGTAACATGGGGCCGCATGAAAGCTGAATACTCAAAATGATACATTTATGTTTAAATACTTCAATAAAACATTGTAATTAATCACTCATGTGTTACTGTATTGACAATGGATGACCGTGGAATCAGACAACACAAGATTTGTTTCATGTCTAAACCTTGGAGACACTTGTTTGCATGGGAGCTGCGTACCCAAAGTAAGAGATCAGTAAGTTTCCATATTTTCAGACTACATACCAACCCTATGATTTTTCAGTCATAGGTTATTCCCACAGCGGACAGAGGTTTCATGCATGACTCTGAGTCTGACTACACAAGGTTTGTTTGTTGTCTGTAATCGTGGAGACACATAAGTTTGCATGCAAGATGCATACACAAAGTCGAAGAGTCAGTAAGTCTCCAAATTTTCAGATTAGAATCAAACTCCGTGGATGGTTTTCATGTGTTAATCCAGACAGAGAGTCTGACTACTAAGGAGGGTCTGACTACACAAGGTTTGTTTGTTGTCTGTTACTATGGAAACAAACAGGTCTGCATTAGAGTTGCATACCCCAAACTCTAGAAGAACCGTGTTTGTCCATGTTAACAGACTACGGATGAATAAGTCATGTGCTACTCCCATTGCAGATAGAGGTTTGATGCGTGACTGTAGAATCAGACTACGTATTTAGTTTGTTGTATGTATCCATGGAGATACATAGGTCTGCATGGAAGCTGCAAACCCAAAATCTAAGAGATCAGTAGGTCTCCATATTTAAAGACTACAAACTAACTCTGTGGATGGTTTTCACGTGTTTCTCCAGGCTCAGACAGAGAAGTGTAATGCATGACCTTAACCTAACTACTAAGGAGGGTCTGACTACACAAGGGTTATTTGTTGTCTGTAACTATGGAAACACACATGTCTGCATTGGAGGTGCATACCCCAAACTCTAGAAGAACTGTTTTTGTCCAGACTAAGATTATTAAATCGTGTGTTACACCCATGACCAGACTTTACATCTTGTTTGTTATGTATCCATGGAGACACATAGGTCTGCATACAAGATGCATACCCAAAACGTAAGTAGATAATATTAAAATTAATATCTTTGCTTCATCTTTATGAACCTAAACTTCACTGGGGTAGCAAGAAAACCTTCATCCCTTTAAAGCAAGTAGCTGTCACTTTAAAACTCCCAATGCATCTGCGAGCGGTCCGCCTGTATCCCCCCTGCACTATCTCCTAGTTCGCTGCTTCTCACATTGTTGCGGAGAAGAGTTTGGCATCACTTTCACTTCTCACAAGTTCTGATTACAGATGAATTAAAACCACAAACTCTGCTGCGGTGGGTGATGTTCTGGCATCTTGGCGCCACAGAGAAGTGGCCATCAGAGGGATGTGCGGTGCTCATACCCAGTGCCAACACATCCGGAGCGTTCCCATCCAGCCGTCCATGCCACTGAGTGATGCGCCTCCTCACTCCTCTGCCCATCCTGAGCTTTCCACTTTAAGAACAGAATTCTAGAACTACAGTTCAGACTGACACATCCCCAAGCAGAATGTAACACAGTCATCTGAGTGTACGAGGCGGCACGGAAACTTCTGTGCTATTCTTATCTGTACAGTGGCCAATTCAGGTGCTTAACGGGACAAAGTTATTTTTGAGGAAATCTGCAACCAAAATGTTTGTTTAGCTCTTCTGTAATTATCAATGAATAGCGGCTTGTTTCGGAGGACTCCATGACACGTGGCCGGCGTTTGATGATCGGTTTTATAGTCTGGGGTTTTCCGCATTAGTTAGAGGATGTAAAGTGACATAAAAAACTTTCCTGGTTTCTTTTTTACCAGATTTTCATAACTTGGTCGTTAAGATTTTGGATAAAGCGGAACTCTTTCTTAAAGGGGAAATACACCTTTAAATGGGGTCTGGAAATCTCACTAGTTATGTCCAAAAGTTACCAGCTGTAATGAGTATAATGGACCATACCAACTACTATAGGGGGGGGGTCCACTTTAATTATATGTCAACTAAAAGGTTAGGTTCTATAGACTTGGGAACGGCTGACCTTTGCAAGAACACCTCTTGCCCAGTTCTTGGCTGGTACCTAATGGGTCTTTGCATGACCCATGGTGCTTTGCACCAATGTCTTTTGGCTCTATAATGGCCACCACCTGCACCTGGACACTTCCAAGAGGTAGTGACCTGGAAGTCTGCCTGCAGAGAAATCCAGAATTCTGTATAGGGGTTGAAGGGTGAAATCCAGAGAGGTCACTTTGGATAATGTCCTTCACGGTCGCCCAAATCCAAACCGGTTGGGTGACACAGTGGGCTTGATACATTTGGGAGGCTAACAATAACTTTAAAAATGCAACATTGAGTAACAGATCATTGGCCAAGGACAAGTGGGTCACTAAACTATCAGCACCCAAATGACGGACATAACAGGAGCTTAGGGAAGGAGGGACATTATGGAGGTGAGAACTTTTTGAGTCTTCTTCATGTGATGGATGAGTGAAGGACCTGTTTGGTATGATCCAATTGCGGGAGGGTTAATTATAATGATATCATTGTACCCCATTAGGTCCCTTAAATAAGCCAAGTCCCTGGTGGTTGCGGAACAAGTCTGATACTATAAGTCTCAGTGGCCCCACCGGTTCCATCAATGACCCAAACTTGTGTTTCTGGATGAAATCCATCTTCTGCTTCAGGACAGGGAATAATAAGAGATACTCCTTGTCTCAGGTCCCTCTTGTCCCCTGACATTGTCCCTGGCCAGGACTATGAGCTCCGCGTCTACTTTAGTAAAGTCAATGACAGCATGAGAGAGCAATGCCTGCGGAAGGTCTGGGAAGGAATTCTAGACTCCTCCGGCCGCCCGCCGCCGCAGTCCTTGTTAAGCCATCAAGTCTGTTTTTCTTTGAATGGGAAATAAAGAAGTGATTTGGTCCCTGAAGGAAGATGTGAAGATTGGGTTTCTGTGCAGGCATGCTGTTTTGGCCAGAATTTTTTGGGACTTGCATAGTGTCTGTGTCTTGTACCTGCAACGAGTAATATATGTAAATCTATTTTTGTAGGAGCCTTCAGCGGAATCTACCAAGCAAAACAGAAAAGACCCAAAATAGACGTCTGATAACTGTGTATATGTAATTATCTACCAATCTATTTACCTAATAACTTGTTATCTATCTATCTATCTATCTATCTATCTATCTATCTATCTATCTGATAGATAGATAGATAGATAGATAGATAGATAGATAGGAGATAGATGATAGATAGATAGGAGATAGATAGATATGAGATAGATAGATAGATATGAGATAGATAGATAGATAGATATGAGATAGATAGGAGATAGATAGATAGATATGAGATAGATAGATAGATAGATAGATAGATAGATAGATAGATAGATAGATAGGAGATAGATAGATAGATAGATAGATATGAGATAGATAGATAGATAGATAGATAGATAGATATGAGATAGATAGATAGATATGAGATAGATAATAGATAGATAGATAGATAGATAGATAGATAGATAGATATGAGATAGATAGATAGATAGATAGGAGATAGATAGATAGATAGATAGATATGAGATAGATAGATAGATAGATAGATAGATAGATAGATAGATAGATAGATAGATATGAGATAGATAGATATGAGATAGATAATAGATAGATAGATAAATAGATAGATATGAGATAGATAGATAGATAGATAGATAGATAGATAGATAGATAGATACTATTCACATCTCCACCTCTGGTCTTGTGACATCTCAGATACATTTTGTGATTAATAATGTGAAGAATCGGAATTTCAAGATTAACCAATACCAGATCAACAGATTTTTCTAGTTTGTGTATCTATTGTATGTTCTAGATTTCTAATGGAATATTTTTGTGAAAGATCTTTCAGTAGTTGTTAATCTGACCTCATCCAATGAGACACTGCTGACCGGTCAGGTCGTCCTCCATGGGGCAGATTTTCATTTCCTTGGGTAACAGGCTCCGCGACTTGTAAATCTTTTGGATGTTGTCTCCTGTGGACATCTTCTCGTGGCTCCATAATAAATATCAGGGACTTTGGTTTTGGAGTTTGGATGCTCAGATTTCCTGTGGACCCTCATGTCCTCTTTGTTCCTCTTCCACAGGGGTGAACTCAGCAATGTTAAGCCAGGTTCCAGAATCTACAATCCAATTAGTTAATGGGGATACAGACATTTTTTGTAATGTCAGAGGAGAATCCATTGATAAACTGGAACTGTACTGGTTTCGAAGGACTGAGGAGAAGCACAACAGTGAATTTATTGTAAGCGCAACAAGTCAACTGGGAAAACCTTCCTACGGCCCCAACATTGACCCGGAGAAGTTTACCATGAAAAAAACCTCCTTCCAAGATCAATTCTTCCTGAACATAAAGAACCTGGACCACACGGACAATGGCGTCTACTACTGCATGGCCGGGAAATCACTGACCTACAGCTTCGGGGCTGGGACCAAACTTACTGTAGGTGAGTGATCATCCTATAGCGGGACATTATCACACTCTGTCACACTCACATCAAACCAGTAATCACACCTGTCACAATCAGCAGGTTTTTTTTAAACCTTATTATCTCATATCTATCTATCTCATATCTATCTCATATCTATCTATCTATCTATCTATCTATCTATCTATCTATCTATCTCATATCTATCTATCTCATATCTATCTCATATCTATCTATCTATCTATCTCATATCTATCTATCTATCTATCTATTTATCTATCTATCTATCTCATATCTATCTATCTATCTATTTATCCATCTATCTATCTATTTATCTATCTATCTATCTATCTATCTATCTATCTATCTATCTATCTATCTATCTCATATCTATCTATCTATCTATCTATCTATCTCATATCTATCTATCTATCTATCTCCTATCTATCTATCTATCTATCTATCTATCTCATATCTATCTCATATCTATCTATCTCCTATCTATCTATCTATCTATCTATCTATCTATCTCCTATCTATCTCATATCTATCTATCTATCTATCTATCTATCTGATTTCTATCTATCTATCTCATATCTATCTCTCTCTCTCATATCTATCTATCTCATATCTATCTCTCTCTCTCATATCTATCTATCTCATATCTATCTATCTATCTATCTCATATCTATCTATCTATCTCATATCTATCTATCTATCTATCTATCTATCTATCTATCTCCTATCTCTCTCTCTCATATCTATCTATCTATCTATCTATCTCATATCTATCTATCTATGGGGACATTAATCATAGTCTGTTAGACTGTTTTGAGCGTCTTTTAGCGCAAAAATCTGGCGTATCTCGTTAATTTGGTACATTTATGCGCCATTTTCTGGCGCACGGCACAGTTCGGCACTTAGTGGTTCTGAGTCCCTGCGCCTTATCTGACATAGTGAGTGCGTCCTATATGTTTGCACGGGATCTATCACAAATTTGCACCTAAAAAGGTGCAAAAAAAGGCGCAAAAATGCACCCTCTCTGAGCAGCTGCACTTCCAAAAAACTTCCCTTTTCATTACTAAAAACATACATTTTAGGTTCCCAAATGAAGAATTCCCTCCATGCAACATGGAAAATACTACGGAGCAGTTTTAAAATGTAACATTTCTCCAGTAACGACTTCATCATTGTCTATGGGATCATCTCTGGGAGTGATTATTGTCTTATTGTACAGATCTGAGAATATTATCAGTCTCCATTTACTGTACATTATAATAAAAAGGGAAAACACTCATTTCAGCAAGAATTTTTTTATTTTTTCTTCCATCTCTGTCACTTTTAGTCCCTGCAGTTACATCACAATGATAGTTTTTTTGTGCAGAGATGAAGCCCTGAACGTTCTGTCACATTTTCTCAGTCTCCTTTCATTATTGCTCACAAATGAGATCTAACAAGTTGAGACAAATTTGGCGCAAATGAATGGGACATGCGACAAATCCAAAACGCATTTACTAAGGCAGAACTAGATCCATCATAGATCAGGAGCCAAAAAGAAGAGCAAACCAGGCGCAAACATAGGCGAACCTGAGACCCACTATGATTAATGTCCCCCCATCTATCTATCTATCTATCTCATATCTATCTATCTATCTATCTCATATCTATCTATCTCATATCTATCTATCTATCTATCTATCTATCTATCTATCTCCTATCTATCTATCTATCTATCTATCTAGTATAAAGAAAGCGGGCAGCACTCCGTTGTAGATAAAAGTAAAAATATCTATCTCATATCTATCTATCTATCTCATATCTATCTATCTATCTATCTATCTATCTATCTATCTATCTATCCCAGGGCAGCATTTTAATATTCGCCTCAGGCAGCAAATATGCTAGAATCGGCCCTGCTCACAAATGAGATCTAACAATTTGCGACAAATTTGGCGCTAATTTAGGCGCAAATGAATGGGACATGAGACAATTCCAAAGTGCATTTACTAAGGCAGAACTAGATCCATCATAGATCAGGAGCCAAAAAGAAGAGCAAACCAGGCACAAAAATAGGCGAACCTGAGACCCACTAGGATTAATGTCCCCCAAAGTGATTGCGTAATTCACTTGATAAATGGCCCCCACAGTAATTATTTCTTTTTTAATCTTTTGAGTGTCCCTTCTGCTCTTCTCTTGTGATTTAGGAGACACCGCGGGGTCTGTCAGTGTGATTTCTACAATCTGCGTTAAATTGGATAGAAACTGGTGAAAATAGGATTAGAAATCCCAGGAGAACAGAAGGAGAAATTCCAAAAATGACGCTGCCGTCATGTGAGACGACCATTTGACTCTCACACTTTCTTCTCAAATCTTGCATGGAGTTAGACTTGACCCCACTAGATTTAGGGTTGTGCTGGGTCCTAATGACCTTGGATGACCTTTCTCCATAGACTTGTGGTGACTCTCCGCACCTCTGGTGACTGCGGTACGATGCGCTATAATACCGCTCAGGTTGTGTTGACATAAAATATGAGGGATGAGATTATTAATGGAGGAAAAGTCGCTCATCCGGTTCTTCCTGTCCGGACACTGTCTATGGGAATGTGCCTCGTCATATGGAGGAGGGATGAGCAGCGATTGGTGGAGAATACGGGCAGCAGACATCGCCTCAGGCGGAAAATACACCGGGAAACCTACAAGGAAACCACCAAGGGATTTATGTGAAGGCTCTATGATTGTACATGGTTGGCAGGAATATATGGCCAGGAGGGCTAGTGTTTAGTGCAGACATTGTGGTGTTCAGTATGGTTGGACATTGGGGTGGAGGACATTCACTAAATGTGATGCAGGGACTGTCATTATGGTGCACAAATATGGTGCAGTAATTTAATCAGGATGGTAGTTTTTGGCACAAGGGGTTAACAATTTGGTCAGGAAGCGAAAAGCACAGGAAAACTATAGGGATGACCAAGCTGTGCCCAAAGTGAGTGACCCAAAAAATTACTGACATGGCAGCAGTGTTCCCCTTACACAAGCAGAAGAGTCAGGACTCTGCAGCAGGTCGGCCACTCTCATCCAGCTGTAACCCCCCGTATAGCGCTATAGATAAATACTGCCATATAGTTCCTGCAGCAGACTGATCATTCCTCCAGACATCGCCGGCAGACTTCAAACAAAACCAAATTATTTCATCTCATCTTAAACCAGTGGAAATCCCCTTGAAATACGTCCCAGAGTTCAGATATGAGTGGATGTATTGGATCTCAGCCAAATGCTGATTACCTCCATTCCAGCACCGCTCGTGCCCCGCAGCAGTAGTATATGAGTATTATATATATATCCAGTAACGCTTATATGTCATAGCCTCTTTATTGTTTAATGGCTACAGCTCCAGACTTTTAGTTGTGGCTGTGTCTGGTATTGAATTTCACAGGAATGGCCCCCAGTGAGGAGTGGCCCCTCACTATTATGTATACATGGCTTGGCTGAGGGTGCAAGTACATTCAAATGATGAGGAGGTCACACATGACCAACACAATCTTCTATGGAAGTATGGACGAATATTACAGGGAGGGGCGGGGCTATGAACTAGCCCATAGCACAGCAAGGTGAGGACACACCCTCAGTACAATCCTGGAATATTAATCTATATATCACAGTCCTGCTGCTACTAACAACATACAGAAAGGTCTGATAACACATCTCTCCAGGGACAATACATAACACTGGCTGGAGAGAGCACAGAGCACAGCAGTGTGAGGACACGCCCCAGTGCAATCCTGAAATATAAATCCATATATCACAGTCCTGCTGCTACTAACAACATACACAAAGGTGTAATAACACATCTCACCAGGGACAATACAGAACACTGGCTGCTGTCTAGATTGTAACACCTCCCTTTAAGAATAGGTCATGATTGTCACAGCCACAGAAATCCCCTTTAACACGAGATTAAGTTGTTGCTGTTCACACAGATCCTCCTGACTTTGATGTGCTAATGTTATGTATATACGGATTATATCCTCACCTGGGACAATATTTAGCAGCGCACCCCGGGGCGGGAGACGGGTAATGGCGGTTTGTACGTCTGGAGATGAAAAGATCCTTATTAATAATGTCTTAAAATTGGACGTTCATCACGAGATTTGAGGCTTACAAGGATTTTCCAGGAAATGTAGAAATGTGTATTTAGATGAAAACAAAATATAGATGGGACCCCCCCCCCCCCCACAATCTCCCTTATATCTATAGTGGACAACTCGTACTATGGAATGGCAGGGTAATGGGGTCGCACATATTGGTTTTGTAGTCAGTGATGGGCCTGCAGTACAATTCGACTACACCCACGGCCACAAGGCTGGGACACTCAAAACTCTGAATTACTCGTTGGGGGACAGGACAGGGAACATGCTGAACTTGGCGGTACAGGACGGAACATGCTGACCACTTTGGGGGACAACAGGAAAACGCTGAGACACTTGTGGGGACATGAACAGGGACACTCCGTGCTAACACTTGGGGGGGGTACAGGGACAGGGACAAACAACGCACGCTGACACGTGGAGTTAACTAGGCTACAGGGACATCCACTCCGACACTTGTGGGGTGGACAGGACAGGAACACGGTGACACTTGGGGGGACGACCCAGTGACTAACTTCTGACAACTTACTAACTACTTTACTGATATTGGGGGACCGGACAAGGGAACACGCTGACACTTGGGGGTGGACAGGACAGGACACGCTGACACCTAGGTTGGCTGGGGACAGGACCAGGGAAACACGTGACACTTTGGGACAGGACATGGGACATCTCGGCTGACACTCACATAGTTTTCCACTTGGAGGGGACATGGACAGGGCCAGCTGACACTTTTGGGTACACGGACCTTGAACACGCCACACGCTGACACTTGGGGTACACCGAACATGGACATGAGCCACGCTGCAACATTTTGATGGGACTAGGAACCGTCCCACCCTGACAACTTCAGGAACGATCTGAATCGACTGGGGGAACAGGACAGGACCACGCTGACTCTATGGGGGACAGACAATGGACACTCTGAAACCTTGGGGGACATGACACAAACAGGGATGACACGCTGACAGCAATAACTTATATGGTGGATGACAGAGAGACACGCTGAGCCGCTTCTCTAACTTTCTTTGGGGTACAGGAAACAGCAGGAGAGCCGCGCTGCAAACCCTGAGACACTTTGGGGGGACAGGACTGGGACACCCTGACTACTCTTAGAAAGTTTGCTTTGGGGGGAAAAGGACAGGACCAGCTGGAACACTTGGCAAGTCTTGGAGGGTGCACCAAGTGACAGGGAAACAACCAAAAGGTGTACTATGTGTATTTAGATGAAAACAAAATATAGATGGGACCCCCCCCCCCCACATCTCCCCTTATATCTATAGTGACACCTCGTACTATGTCGCCATATTGGTTTGTAGTCATGTGAGGGCTGCAGGATCAGACTACACGCCATATTGGTTTGTAGTCATGTGAGGGCTGCAGGATCAGACTACACACAAGGGCACAGGACTGGGACACGCTGACTCTTGGGGGGACAGGACAGGGACATGCTGAAACTTGGGGTACAGGACAGGGACATGCTGACACTTGGGGGACAGGACACAGAATAGTGAGTGCAGCTCTGGGGTATAATACAGGATGTAACTCAGAATCAGTACAGGATAAGTAATGTCATGTATGTACACAGTGACTGCACCAGCAGCAGAATAGTGAGTGCAGCTCTGGGGTATAATACAGGATGTAACTCAGGATCAGTACAGGATATAAGTAATGTCATGCTAGTACATACAGTAACTGCACACCGCAAACAGAATAGTGAGTGCATCTCTGGGGTATAATACAGGAATGTAACTCCAGGATCAGTAAGGATAGAGCATGTCATTATTTACACAGGACGCACCGACAGCAGAATAGTGAGTGCGCTCTGGGGTATATTACAGATGTAACTCAGAATCAGTACCAGGAATTAGTAATGTGACATGTATGTTACACATTGACTGCACCAGCAGCAGATCTTAGATGTGTCAAGCTTGGTTATAATACAGATGTAACCAGGATCGTAGCAGTAGAATAGTCAGGTATGTATGTACACAGTGACGGCCCACAGCAAGCAGAATATAGAGTGCAGCTCTGGTAGAATACAGAGATGTAACTGAGGAATCATACAGAATAGTAATGTTATGTATGTACAGTGAACTTGACCATCCAGCAGCAAATGAGCTGTGTCGAAGCTCTTGGTTTAATACAGAGCTTACTCAGAATCATGTACAGGATAAGTAGGTCATGTATGTACACAGTGACTGCACCAGCACAGAATCGTGAGTGCAGCTCTGGTAGTAAATACGAGAGTTACACATGAGGATATACGATAAGTAATGTCATGTATGTACAAGTGACATGCACGGCCCATGCAGAATAGTGAGAGCACTCTGAGATAATAGCCAGATGTAACTCATAGGACATAAGCGATAGTAGTCATGTTGTCAGTGGATGCTGCTACTAGTCATATGATTGGCTCCTGGAAGCTCCGAGGAGTAACCAATCATCCAATACAGATGAGTATCACTGCTCTCTCCTACGATAGTGTCAGCAGCGTGCGGATGTTTTAGCAGGTGTCTGTTGGTGAGCTGACTGGAGTCCAGCTCCTGACTGATCCCTACCGAGGCTGCCTCCCGCTCCAGGGTGGGGGCCATGACGAGAGACTCCCTCCTCCCCTAGGCCGGCGGGCGGCAGGAGAAGGACACAAAACCGGCCACGCAGATGGAGGCTCAGGGGTGAACGGCTCCCCAGGAGCGCGCAGTGTTACCTCCTCAGCCCCCCCCTTTGAGTCCTAATGTAGAAGGTCACACCACGTCAGAACCTTGATGCGGGTGCGGGGTGAGAGCGGATCCTTCCGGCTGAGCCCATGCAGCGGATGCTCACAGGTGTAGCGCTGCCATGCGGGGGGGGAGGCTGGGCGGTGCGTACCACCGGAGTCCTTTATTCTCCCACTATGCCTCCCGGGTCCAGATCCCGACTGCACCAGCAGCAGAATAGTGAGTGCAGCTCTGGAGTATAATACAGGATGTAACTCAGGATCAGTACAGGAGAAGTAATGTCATGTATGTACACAGTGACTGCACCAGCAGCAGAATAGTGAGTGCAGCTCTGGGGTATAATACAGGATGTAACACAATATGAGTACAGGGTGAATAATGCGATGGATGTAGACAGCCGCTACCATGTGGATAACAACGAGAAGCCGCAATGAGTCCACAGGATGGTTATAATGCACTTGGCATATTCTTTGTTAGAAGTGTCAGTAAAGTTCTGGCTCTCGTTGTATGAAAAGCGATCATCATTACTCAGTACACAGAAAAAAAAAATAGCCGTCACAATAAGAACATTGATAGGAGATTATCCTGGTACATTAGAAGCCTTTGTAACAGGCCATTTATTCTCAACAAACCAACGACAGTCACACAATCCGGAGCTTGACCTGTGCCAAGTGCCACCTCCCATAAGGAGCTATGCGAGTGTCACCGCTGGGGCAAGTGGGGTTAACTCCTTGTCTCCTGGCTCTGGGAACAGCGTTTTGCAAAGGCGTCTTCTGGAGGCTCTCAGGAGAGGGGAAAAGTCAATCACTGTAGAGGGGAGAGAGGTTGATCTGTCCTTCTGGACAGACAGGCATGGCCTGGCAGCCTTCCAAGAGAAAAGGGGGGGAGAGACTGTATGGTCTTTACCCACAACCGGGCCCGGAGCTTCCCGTAGGAATGTGGTTCGTCTTCGCTGGAGGGGCAGTGACGCATGCCCACCCAGGTCAAGGGTGGTGGAGCTCCTCCTGAAGATGAACTTCAGGGCTAGTGACATCTTTGCCCTGATACATCCTTATGGTACTCCGGAGTTCGATGTCAGCGTTGTCCGGCCGGAGGGCTTAGAGCTCTTCTTGTCGAATTATGAGCTGGCAAAGAACGAGCCCGCATGGCGAGACTTTGCTGTGCAAGCAGTGTCTCGCCAAAACGCAGTCAAGAAAGTGACCGTTTTGACCCGTAACGAGTCACTTTCTTGCGTGGACATCATGACTTGGCTCAGTCGTTATGGTGAGGTTGTACAGGTACCTCAGAAAAACCGTGATGAATTTGGCATTTGGTCTGGGGCCTGGACCTTCATGATGAAGTTGAAGTGTTCAGGCGGCACAGTCGCCCACATTCCCTCTTCAGCCTTTCTTGGGCGGGACAGAATCCTGATTTTCTACCAGGGGCAGCCGAAGGTCTGTCACAGGTGCGGTGACCCCACACACTTTAGCGCCAGCTGCCAAGTGCAGAAGTGCGCTTTGTGTGGTGGGCTAGGTCATCTCGCTGCATCCTGTAAGGACATTAGGTGTAACCTGTGTGGTGAGCTCGGTCACCCTTTCAGCCGTTGTCCTCGCTCCTTTGCCAATGCGGTTGTGACCCCAGTGGAGGAGAGCCATGAGGTTGCTTCTGCTGGGGAAGGTACCAGCAGAGGTGGAGGAGCTGAGGGGCCTGTGAAGAAAAGTAAGAATAAGTCACCTTCTCAGTTAAGGCGGCTTGAAGCCAGACAAAAAGGGAGAGAACTGGGGAAGCCTCAGGTTGCTGGGGTGACCCTTGGTCCTTCCTCAGAGGCTGGTCTTGCTACTGAGGCCCTGAGGGATGATGAGTTGGATGAGGAGGTCAGGAGGATGGAGCGCGAGAAAGGTGCCATGTCCTCCACGTCCTCCCATTATGAGAGTATGGATGAGGATAACAGGATTTGGCTAGAAAATAAGCGCTAGCAGAAAAAGAAAAAACGCGGCCGATCTAAGGTACCTAAGGAAGGGAAAACTTCCTCCCCTCTGGTTGAGCTTTCCAACCGGTTCCTCACCCTCGATGAGATCGCCTCCTCGGAAGGAGAGGCTGAGGGTGGGGTTCTGGAGGTGGCGGCGGAGCAGCCTGCAGGGGGCGCCGAGTCTCTATCCTCTGGGGAAGCCGGGTCCTCAGAGTGGGAGACTGACTCAGAGTCAGGAGACAAGGACGAAGTAGAGGGTGGTCCGGGTGGGTCCTTGGGGGCCAGTAATAACATGGACATGAAGATGAACTTCAGGGCTAGTGACATCTTTGCCCTGATACATCCTTATGGTACTCCGGAGTTCGATGTCAGCTTTGTTCGGCCGGAGGGCTTAGAGCTCTTCTGGTCGAATTATGAGCTGGCAAAGAACGAGCCCGCATGGCGAGACTTTGCTGTGCAAGCAGTGTCTCGCCAAAACACAGTCAAGAAGGTGACCGTTTTGACCCGTAACGAGTCACTTTCTTGCATGGACATCATGACTTGGCTCAGTCGTTATGGTGAGGTTGTACAGGTACCTCAGAAAAACCGTGATGAATTTGGCATTTGGTCTGGGGCCTGGACCTTCATGATGAAGTTGAAGTGTTCAGGCGGCACAGTCGCCCACATTCCTTCTTCAGCCTTTCTTGGGCGGGACAGAATCCTGATTTTCTACCAGGGGCAGCCGAAGGTCTGTCACAGGTGCGGTGACCCCACACACTTTAGCGCCAGCTGCCAAGTGCAGAAGTGCGCTTTGTGTGGTGGGCTAGGTCATCTCGCTGCATCCTGTAAGGACATTAGGTGTAACCTGTGTGGTGAGCTCGGTCACCCTTTCAGCCGTTGTCCTCGCTCCTTTGCCAATGCGGTTGTGACCCCAGTGGAGGAGAGCCATGAGGTTGCTTCTGCTGGGGAAGGTACCAGCAGAGGTGGAGGAGCTGAGGGGCCTGTGAAGAAAAGCAAGAATAAGTCACCTTCTCAGTTGAGGCGGCTTGAAGCCAGACAAAAAGGGAGAGAACTGGGGAAGCCTCAGGTTGCTGGGGTGACCCTTGGTCCTTCCTCAGAGGCTGGTCATGCTACTGAGGCCCTGAGGGATGATGAGTTGGATGAGGAGGTCAGGAGGATGGAGCGCGAGAAAGGTGCCATGTCCTCCACGTCCTCCCATTATGAGAGTATGGATGAGGATAACAGGATTTGGCTAGAAAATAAGCGCAAGCAGAAAAAGAAAAAACGCGGCGTATCTAAGGTACCTAAGGAAGGGAAAACTTCCTCCCCTCTGGTTGAGCTTTCCAACCGGTTCCTCACCCTCGATGAGATCGCCTCCTCGGAAGGAGAGGCTGAGGGTGGGGTTCTGGAGGTGGCGGCGGAGCAGCCTGCAGGGGGCGCCGAGTCTCTATCCTCTGGGGAAGCCGGGTCCTCAGAGTGGGAGACTGACTCAGAGTCAGGAGACAAGGACGAAGGAGAGGGTGGTCCGGGTGGGTCCTTGGGGGCCAGTAATAACATGGACACCTCAATTTCGTTAAAAAGAAGTTGCCCCAATTCTGAAGGGAAAAGGGAAAAGGCATCATCTTCAGAGGAGAGTCGGGGGAAGGGAAATAGTAAGAAAAAAGCCGTCTAACTTAATCACTCATGATGGCGGCACCCACTCCGTTGACGCTGGCGTCCATTAATGTCGCCAGCATTAAGTCTGATGCGGCTAGATTTGCGGCCTTTGATTTTCTCGGCCGTGTTGAAGCCGACATTTTATTTTTGCAGGAGACCAGGCTGCCAGATTTGGCGGCCGTGTTTAAAGCTAAGAGGGAATGGAGACACGGGCCTTCCTATTGGTCTCTTGCGGCCGAGCCGTATAGCGGAGTGGCGGTCCTTTTTACCGCACCGGTAGAATGCCGACGAGTTATTGAGTTAGAAATGGGGAGGTGCCTGATCCTGGATGTCCTCATGAAGGGACAAGAACTGCGCCTAATTAACATCTATGGTCCCCAGTCCAAGTGGGACAGGAAGTGTCTCTTTATGAGGATCAAGCCCTACCTTTTTACAAGTCGGCAGGTGGTCTTTGGAGGGGACTTCAATGCTGTCACGAGGTCCCAGGATAGGGGAGGTTCCAGAGACAAGCTGACTTATGATAGCGTCGCTCTTAATAGCATAGCCAGTGAGGCTCGCCTGGTGGATGTCCACATCCGGCACACCCCAGGCCACGCGGGGTTCACCTATTATAGGGGTAGCTGCAGGTCTAGAATAGACAGGTTTTATTTAAAGGAGGAAGCCATTTCTTCAGCAGTGTCCGTTGTTGAGGTGGAGTTCTCCGACCACTGTCTAATTTTGTTTTCTCTGAATGTTACAGAGACCCCCCGGATGGGAAGAGGCTACTGGAAGCTCAATTCGTCTCTCCTGGAAGAAGCGGAGATAAGACAATCGTTTGAGGACTTTCTTCAGAGCCAGGAACCATTGCTGGGCCTTTGTAGCAGTAAGTCAGAGTGGTGGGAGATGCGGATAAGTAATGTCATGTATGTACACAGTGACTGCACCAGCAGCAGATAGTGAGAGCAGCTCTGGAGGCGGTTACCTCGTTAGAGGAGGGTGTGACTGTGTGTGGAGCTGCTCTGTGTTTGTGCTCCTGAGCTCCTGGAGGATCCATCTACCTACCCAGGGCCTGCTCTCTCCTCTCCCAGGGAGGGAGTTAGGTTCCTGGGGATGAGCGAGGGAGCCGACTCCCAGGCTCCTGCTTCCCAGGCCAGGCCGGCGGGAGGCAGGAGAGGACAGCAACCGGCCAGCGCGATGGAGGACTCAGGGGTGAGACGGTCCACCAGGAGTCGCAGCAGTGTGACTCCCACCCCCCCCTGAGTCTAATGTGAAGCAACACCCTAAGAACCTGGATGTCGGTGCGGGTGAGAGCGGTCCTTCCGGGGCTGGAGCCATGAAGCGGAGTGCTCACAGAGGTAAGGCTGACCATGCGGGGGGAGGCTGGGCGGTGCCGGGACCCCGGGAGTCTTTGTCCACCTATGCCTCCCAGGTCCAGAGCCACCTCTGTAAAGTACGAAGAGGCGACAAAGACCATCAGGAGGCTCCGGGAGGAGCTGCGATGTGCCCGCGCCAGGGCGAACACAGCGCAAAAAAAACGGAAAACAGAAATTTATTGTGAAATTAACAAACTTAAAGCTGACATTGATAAGCTGATGAAGAGAAAGAACTTTATTTGTAATAACAGCGGTCCATTTAAAGAAAAACTTTTAAATGATGAGAGATTTTCAGAAATGGCTGATACCAGAGAGCAAAGGCTGAAGGGGTTGCAGCCTGCGAGCCAGGTGGAGGAGGAGGAGGAGGATGATGATGATAACGAGCTGCAGTTCCCACCTGGCGGCCTGCAGGAAGATCAGCAGGCCTCGTGCAGTGGGCCCCCTGCAGGACAGCCAGCAGTAACACCTCGCTCGGGGGAGGACAGTGACACCGGCAGCCAGGGAGGGGCGCTCATGGCAGAGATCCGGCTGCACATGGAGAACTTTTCTTTTGGTGATGAACTCCCAGAGGAAGCCGCTGGGGGGAGCAGCCGGAGGAAGGCGAAGAAGACCAGGCCCAAGCAGCAAGAAGAGGTACGTTTCATCTTTACCCCCCTCCCTGTAAACCCCCCCGGGCACAGCGCAGGGTCAGCTCACTGTGCAAGCCCTGCTACCCAAACCCCCCCGAGTTCTGCTGTGGACCCGGTGCAAAGGTGCAGGGAGATTACAGGTGTGACATCTGATGTGGCGATGGGCTCCGTCTCTGTTTGTGGTAACAGTGGGGGAGCAGGGGAGGCATCGGCCGCAAGGCCGGACAGTCAGGGCGGCTCGGATGTGGCAATAACATCAAAATCCAGTGCTGTGGTGCATCCCCTGGTGGGAGGGGGGGATAGCCCGGCACTGGTGGCAGCTTCCGGTGCCTCGGCGCCTCTTCATGCTGTTGCCGCTGATCACTTGGTTATGGAGCGGCGGCAGTGTGGAGGGGTCGCTGAGGCTGAGGGCTCCGGACCTCCCAGACAAAAAGTGTTATTCTGTGTTGGTGTTGGGGATAATTTGAATTCTACAGAAATTGGAGATCAGCGGCGCCTCACACCGGCTAAAGAACAGCGGCGAATGTTACCAAGCCCCAGGAGAAGTAAAATAACATCTGCTACCGATGATGCGGAGGGCACAAGTGTGACAAGAGTTGTGGTCCCCTCTGGGCAATGCGCTGCGGGGGGACCCCCGTCCCTTGTGCCTGAAGATGCGGAGGTGGTCATGTCCCCTGATGTTGGTGCTGGTCCAGCCAGTGTGAGTGGAGTCAGTAATGTTGTGGTGGATAATGTGAATGGTGTGAGTGGTGGAGAACAGTTACCAGTTATCGGGGTGAATGATGGAGTGATTGGTGGTTTGAGTGGTGCGGCTGAGTGTAACATGGAGGTGGGTGGTGTTAATGTGGTGGGTGCAGGGGTTGGTCCGGTTGCTCCCCCAGTGGCGGCCCCTATTAAGAGCTATGCCACTGTCGCTGCTGGGGGAAGTAGGGTTCCATCATCCTCGTCTCTGGGCTCTGGGGACGGCTTTTTGCAACGGCGCCTCCTGCAGGCCTTACAGAAGGGAGAAAGGACGATCAATGTAGCGGGGCAGGAGGTTGATTTGTCGTTTTGGATAGAGAGGCACGGCCTGTCTGCCTTCCGAGAGCAAAGAGGCAGGGAGACACCATGGTCGCTCCCGACAACCGGGCCGGGTGCTAACCGTAGGAATGTGGTTCGTTTTCGGTGGCGTGGCAGTGATGTGTGTCCCCCTCGGGCACGGGTAGTTGAGCTGCTGCTGAAGATGGACTTCAAGGCGGCTGACATCTTTGCCTTGATTCATCCCTATGGTACATCTGAGTTTGATGTCAGCTTTGTTCGGCCGGAGGGGCTTGAGCTCTTCTGGTCCAACAATGAGCTGAGATACAACGAGCCCGAGTGGCGGGACTTTGCTGTGCAAGCAGTGTCCCGCCAGAGCGAACTCAAGAAAGTGACCGTTCTTACCCGTAACGAATCACTATCTTGTTTTGACATCATGACCTGGATGAATCGTTATGGAGAGGTACTGGGAGTACCAGAGAAAAATCGTGACGAGTATGGTATCTGGTCAGGAGCCTGGACCTTCATGGTGAAGTTGAGGCGTTCAGGTAACTCAGTCGCCCACATCCCTTCATCAGCCTTCCTGGGGAGGGATCGGATCCTGATCTTCTACCGGGGGCAGCCTAAGCTGTGTCACAGGTGCGGTGACCCCACACATTTCAGCGCAAACTGCACCGTGCAGAAGTGTGCGTTGTGTGGGGGTGTCGGCCATCTCGCTGCATCCTGTACAGGGCAGATTAGGTGTAACCTGTGTGGTGATCTCGGTCACCCGTACAGTCGTTGTCCTCTTTCCGTCGCTAATGCGGGCTCAGCCTCAGCGGATGAAAGCCATGAGGCTGAATCTGCTGGGGAGGGGACTAGCAGAGGCGGAGGAATGGAGGGGCCAGGGAAGAAAGACAGGAAAAAGACGCCTGCCCAGCTAAGGCGTCTAGAAAAGCGTCAACAGGAGAGAGAGCGGGGGGAGTCTCGGGCTGCTGGGACAACCTCTGGCGCTGTCCTGGAGACCACACCTGTCGCTGAGGCCCCAGGGGATGATGTACTGGATGAGGAGGTCAGGAGGATCGAGAGAGAGGAAGGTGCCACGTCCTCAGACTCCTCCCATTATGAGAGTATGGACGAGGATAATAGGGCGTGGCTAGAGGAAAAGCGTAAGCGTGGCGCCAAAAAGAAGAAAAAGGGTAAAAAGAAGGAAGGTGTAAGATCTTCTCCCTCCCTGACTATGATACCCAAGGAAGGTGCAACCGACCCACCGCTGGTCGAACTTTCAAATCGATTCCTGGCCCTGGATGGAGCCTCTCCTGCCAATGGAGGGGCTGAGGGTGAAGGGCCAGAGGTGGCGGAGGGGCCTGCAGGGGGTGCCGAGTCTTCCCCTGGGGAGTCAGGGTCCTCAGGAGGGGAGACTGGCCCAGAGTCTGGAGACGAGGATGAGGGGGTAGGTCCTGGATCTGCCCCTGAAGCATCAGAGGTGCGGGAGATGGACACCACAATATGTCTAAAAAGGGGGTGTTCATTTCCCGAGGGTGGTGGTAAGATGGGTAAAAAGAAAGCCGTCTAACTCAATCACTCATGATTGGCGGCACCCACTCCGTTGACGCTGACGTCCATTAATGTCGCCAGCATTAAGTCTGATGCGGCTAGATTTGCGGCCTTTGATTTTCTCGGCCGCGTTGAAGCCGACATTTTATTTTTGCAGGAGACCAGGCTGCCAGATTTGGCGGCCGTGTTTAAAGCTAAGAGGGAATGGAGACAAGGGCCTTCCTATTGGTCTCTTGCGGCCGAGCCATATAGCGGAGTGGCGGTCCTTTTTACCGCACCGGTAGAATGCCGACAAGTTATTGAGTTAGAAATGGGGAGGTGCCTGATCCTGGATGTCCTCATGAAGGGACAAGAACTTCGCCTAATTAACATCTATGGTCCCCAGTCCAAGTGGGACAGGAAGTGTCTCTTTATGAGGATCAAGCCCTACCTTTTTACAAGTCGGCAGGTGGTCTTTGGAGGGGACTTCAATGCTGTCACGAGGTCCCAGGATAGGGGAGGTTCCAGAGACAAGCTGACTTATGATAGCGTCGCTCTTAATAGCATAGCTAGTGAGGCTCGCCTGGTGGATGTCCACATCCGGCACACAACAGGCCACGCGGGGTTCACCTATTATAGGGGTAGCTGCAGGTCTAGAATAGACAGAGTGAAATCCTTGCTGAAGAGGTGTCAGTACGATAGACACGCATCTTTGGTTTTTGAGAGGGATTACGGGAAATACCGCTCGCCCGACCCTTACAGAAACTGCAAGATGTCAGTGAATGGTAAAGTTGTCACAGGACTGGTTGACAGTACGGGATCCCTGAAAAGGTCCAGATCGGGGATTCTGGAGGTTGTCAGATCCTTCTACTTGCACCTCTTGGGCAGGAAGGATCTAGATCGGGATGTGATGTCGGCTTTCCTGGCTGAAACTGTCCCTGAGCCAGGAGTAGACCCCTCTCTTGATGTTTTGACAGAGATGATCAGGGAAGAGGAAGTCAGCCTGGCGATTGAAGGGCTCGCCCTCAAGAAATCGCCAGGTCCGGATGGCTTAACATCCGAGTTTTATAAGACCTTTAAGGACGCCTTGGTTCCCCTCTTGACTGAGGTATTCAATGAGTGCCTTTCCTCGGGCGCTCTGCCGAAGTCAATGAGGAGGTCTGCCCCGATCATTCTGTCAAAGGGTAAGGACCGATCTCGTATTGAGAACTGGCGTCCCATAGCGCTTCTCAATACGGACAGAAAGGTTTTGGCAAAGGTGCTGTTTAATCGGCTGGTGCAGTTTGCGCCCCGGCTCCTTTCAGGGACCCAGCACTGCTCTGTTCCAGGCCGCAGTATATTTAGTGCTGTGCTTTGTGTCCGGGAGGCAGTGGAGCAGGGCGGGGCTGGTAACTGGAAGGGGTACTTGCTGTCCTTGGATCAGGCAAAAGCGTTTGATCGGGTTAACCACGAGTACCTCTGGTCTGTCCTTCTGAGGTATGGCCTGCCGGGGGAGTTTGTCAATTGGCTAAAGGTTTTGTACGCAGGGGCAGAGAGTTTCCCGCTTGTGAACGGTTGGATTGGCCGCTCTTTTGAGGTTGGGTCTGGTGTTCGCCAGGGTTGTCCTCTGAGCCCACTTCTATACGTGTTTGCGATTGACCCATTCCTTAGGAGGGTTGATCGTGGGCCGTTGGTGGGAGTCGGGATGGACCGGGCGGCACCGGAAGCCACTCTAAGGGTGGTAGCGTATGCTGATGATGTCACCGTTTTTGTGTCCTCGAGAGGGGAGGCGCAATGGGTGATGTCAGAGGTTGACCGCTACTCAGAGGCTTCTGGGTCCAAGATCAACCGGGATAAGTGTGAGAGTCTCTGGCTGGGAGAGGGGGATCCAGGGTTTGATCTCCCGGACACTCTTCCAGGGCCCCAAGACTCTGCCAAAGTTCTCGGCATCGAATTTGGCCAGGGGGATTACCCCATGCAAAACTGGGACGGCAGGCTTAAGATCGCCGCCCAGAAGGTGGACCAGTGGAAGGGTTGGTCTTTGACCCTCAGGGAAAGGGTGAACTTGATTAAAACTTACCTGCTCCCATTGCTGATATATCTGGGCAGTGTGTGCATGTTGCCAGAACCCCTCTGGACTCGGGTGTACAGTCTGTTCTTCCAGCTGTTATGGGGGAATAGGCTGAACCTAATCAAGAGGGAGGTTACTTACCGCACGAGGAGACAAGGAGGGTTGTGTATGGTCAACCCTGTGGTGTTCCTAGTGAATACCTTTCTTAAGATCAATGTAGCAAACCTCTGGAAAGAGAGGGCTCCTCCGTGGGTATACTCCTGCAGGGGATGGTTTCGGCCTTTCTTCCAGGAATGGGAGACAGGAGGGCGAGTGAAGGATCTCCGTACACTGCATGGGCATCTTCCGGCTTACGCTACCCCGGTTCTGAAGGTGATTCGCCGGTGGGGTCTGGGAATGTGGGAGATCAGGACCATGTCGAGGAAAGTCCTTGACAAAAGGGTTCTGTTGACCCATTTCCAGAAGCCTCTGGCCCTCAGGGATTGCCCAAGTCGGGATCTTGGGGTGGGTTTAGGTCTTTTGAATTCCATCAGGATCCCCTTGAAGTTTTGGGACTTGACTTGGCGCTGCTTCCATGGAAAGCTGTGTGTGAGGGACAATCTGAAGTGTAGGAGCTCTGAGGAAAGGGGTTGTCCCCGGGAGGAGTGCGGTGGTCTGCTGGAGAGCATGGACCACTTTCTGCTTCAGTGCCCCTTTAACACAGAGGTGTACAACCGGGTGGGCGCTTCCATCCATTGGCCCGGGTTGGCCGGTCTCTCCTATGCGGAGTGGGCCTATGGAGCATTCAGAGGCCTGGGTGGCCGGGACCGCTGCACATTATTCTTAGTCAGTCTAGTGGTCAGGTACCACACGTGGAACGCACGGTGTTTAGTGTCGACGCAGCGTAAAATCCTCCCGGTGGTTGAGGTGGTTAGGAACATTCTGGGTGACCTGGTGAAGGTGCGCTCTCTGGAGTATGAGAGGCTGGGCACGGGGAGGGCCTCTCTCCTTTGGAGGGGGTTCTCCTTTAGTGTCCCTTAGTCTGTCATCTCCTCTCCTGGTGTTGGGCTGAAGCTGACACTGTAGATTTTTGTTTTGTATCTGAGCATATAGAGATGTAGGGCTTGCAGGAGCCGAACCTGGGCTTTATGTGGTTTGGATTTGTTATGTTGATATGTTTAATGTGTTTGTATTTTGTGTACAGTGTGTATTTATGTAGTTATAGTTAATGTGTATATAGCTTGGTTGGTTTTTGGGGTGTTGGTGTTAGGGTGTTAGGTTGGGAGGGGGGTGGACGGGATTTGGACAATATGATCCTGGGCACTGGTCTGGACTATATAGCGCGAACTTTGGACGTTAGACCAGTGTCTGGGTGGGAGGGTGATGGGCGTGGGATTTAGTTAGTTATATTTAATGTTTTTATTTCCTGTTTGTCTTTTTTTTGCTGTGTATTCTTTAGTTATTTATGGGAAAAAAAAAAAAAAAAAAATTATTATAAAAAATTATATTAAAAAAAAAAAAAAAAATTAGGTGGTGGGATTGGGTGAAGGTTTTGTTTTATAATGCTGATTGTGTGGTGTGTGTGTGGCTGGGCCAGGAGATTTTCGTATGTCTCTTTTAGTTTGTATTATTGTTTTGTTATTATTATTGTTTTGTTTTGCCAGAAGTTATGGCTTGATTTATGTTTATTGTTGTAATGTTTTTCATTTTTATATATAAAATAAAAGATTTACAGGATGTAACTCAGGATCAGTACAGGATAAGTAATGTCATGTATGTACACAGTGACTGCACCAGCAGCAGAATAGTGAGTGCAGCTCTAGGGTATAATACAGGATGTAACTCAGGATCAGTACAGGATAAGTAATGTCATGTATGTACACAGTGACTGCACCAGCAGCAGAATAGTGAGTGCAGCTCTGGGGTATAATACAGGATGTAACTCAGGATCAGTACAGAGAGTCAAGGATAAGTTAAGGTCATGTATGAACACAGTGACTGCACCAGCAGCAGAATAGTGCGTGATCTCTGGAGATCGTTATCTCATTAGCAGAGGTGTGGATGTGTGTGGAGCTGATCGTGTGATTGTGCTCCGACTCCTGAGGAGTATCTCACCACCCAGGGCCTGCCTCTCTCCCCTACCCAGGGAGGTAGTTAGGTTCCTGTGGGGCTAGCAAGGAGCCGACTCAGGCTACGTCCTTCACGGGGACCAGTGCCGGTGCGGGTGGTCATGAGAGGACAGAACCGGGCAGCGCTATGAGGACTCAGGGGGTGAGTAGTTCCACCAGGAGTCGTGCAATACTGCTCAGCTACGTACCCTGAGCCAATGTGAAGCACACCGTAAGAAGCTTCGAACTCCCTAATGTCGTGGGGGATGAGTGACGTCGTCCTTCCGTGGCTGGGAGCCATGAAGCGAGAGTGCGTCACGAGGTAATGCTGAACCATGCGGGGGGATGGCCAGGTGAGGGTGCAGGGACCCCGGAGTCTTGTCACTATGCCTCCCGGTCCAGAGCACTACTGCTGAGATACGAAAGAGGCAACTAGAGATCCAGCGAGGCTGCGAGATGAGCCTGCGTTGTGCCAACGTGCCAGCGGAGCTGAATCAGCAATGGCGGAAGCGAAGTCAGCGGGATTACCGGGCTGAAATTAAAAGACTAAAATCAGACATTTGAGAAAAAAGGTCTTATAAGAAAGATTTATTAGTGCGAACGGCGAGGTCATTCAAGAGAAAAATTGTTGTCGAATGATGACAGGTTTGCTCAGATGGACTGATAAACAAGAGAGCAAAGGATGAAGGAGGTGGTTGCCAGACTCGCGAAGCCATGGTGGAGGTAGGAGGATGATGATGATGATGACGAGCAGAGTTCCCCACCTGGCGGCTGCAGAAGCATCAGCAGGCCTAGCTGCAGTGGCCCCTGCCAGCGACAGCCAGCAGCTGGAAAATGAACCCCCCCCCAAAATTCCAAAAGTAATACCTCGCTCGGGGGAGGACAGTGTATCCGGCAGACCAGGGAGCGGGCCGATCATCGGCAGAGATCCGCTGCCTCGAGTCCCCAGTGCGCATGGAGAACTTTTCTTTTGGCCTGATGAACTCCAGATGGAAGCCGCTGGGGAGAGCGAGCCGGAGGAAGAGAAGAAGACCAGCCCAAGACAGCTAAAGGAAGGAGGTAAGATCATCTTTACACTCCTCCATGCTACAACCCCCGGCAAAGCGCAGGAGGCGTCAGCTCACATGTGCAAGCCCGCTACCCAAACCCCCCCGTAATGTCATGTATGTACACAGTGACTGCACCAGCAGCAGAATAGTGCGTGCATCTCTGGAGATCGTTATCTCATTAGCAGAGGGTGTGGCTGTGTGTGGAGCTGCTGTGTGCTTGTGCTCCTGAGCTCCTGGAGGAAGATCTGCCCGCCCAGGGCCTGCTCTCTCCTCTCCCAGGGAGGGAGTTAGGTTCCTGGGGATGAGTGAGGGAGCCAAGTCCCAGGCTCCTGCTTCCCGGGCCAGGCCGGCGGGGGGCAGGAGAGGACAGCAACCGGCCAGCGCTATGGAGGACTCAGGGGTGAGACGTTCCACCCGGAGTCGTAGCAATACGGCTCCTGCTCCCCCTGAGAAGCGGAGAACCCAGAAGCTGAATGCCCAAGTCGGTGCGGGTGAGAGCGGTCCTTCCGGGGCTGGAGCCATGAAGCGGAGTGCTCACAGAGGTAAGGCTGACCATGCGGGGGGAGGCTGGGCGGTGCAGGGGCCCCGGGAGTCTTTGTCCACCTATGCCTCCCGGGTCCAGAGCCACCTCTGTGAGTACGAAGAGGCAACTAAGATCAGGAGGCTCCGGGATGAGCTGCGTTGTGCCCGTGCCAGGGTGAATACAGCAATGGGGAAGCAGAGGTCAGAGATTACCGGTGAAATTAAAAGACTAAAATCAGACATTGAGAAGCTTCTTATAAGAAAGACTTTTATTAGTGAGAACGGCGGTCCATTCAAGGAAAAATTGTTGAATGATGACAGATTTGCTCAGATGGCTGATAACAGAGAGCAAAGGCTGAAGGGGTTGCAGCCTGCGAGCCAGGTGGAGGAGGAGGATGATGATGATGATGACGAGCAGCAGTTCCCACCTGGCGGCCTGCAGGAAGATCAGCAGGCCTCGTGCAGTGGGCCCCCTGCAGGACAGCCAGCAGTAACACCTCGCTCGGGGGAGGACAGTGACTCCGGCAGCCCGGGAGGGGCGCTCATGGCAGAGATCCGGCTGCTCGAGTCCCCAGTGCGCATGGAGAACTTTTCTTTTGGTGATGAACTCCCAGAGGAAGCCGCTGGGGAGAGCAGCCGGAGGAAGAGTAAGAAGACCAGGCCCAAGCAGCAAGAAGAGGTAAGATTCATCTTTACCCTCCTCCCTGTACACCCCCCCGGGCAAAGCGCAGGGTCAGCTCACTGTGCAAGCCCTGCTACCCAAACCCCCCCGAGTTCTGCTGTGGACCCGGTGCAAAGGTGCAGGGAGATTACAAAGCCAGGTGGCGAGGTGCAAGGCTCCATCTCTGCTTGTAGTAGTGGAAATGGAGCAGGGAAAGCATCGGCTTATGCGGGGGGCGCTCCATCTAGCACCGGCACTGTGGCCTGCTCCCCAGGGGGAGGGGGGGGAAGCCTGGTGTCAGCGTCGGTTACGGGTCCCAGTCCCAGTCCTCCCAGCGGTGGCGATTTCTCCATGGAAAAAAAAGTCCTGTTTTGTATTGGAATTGGTAATAATGAAAATAGACATTCTGTAGAGACTGGTGAAAGACGGACGGCGAGCAAACGCAAACTGACATCTGACGCCGAAGAAGCGCAGGGCAAAAGCCAATCTGGGGTTGGGGTCACCTCTGGACAGATCATGCAGGCCGGGGGAATTGGTTCTGTGGAGGTGGCCTCTGCCCCTATGGCCAAAGATGCTGAGGCTGTCCTGCCGTCCGTCGTTACTGCTGGTCCAGCGAGAGTGAATGGTGCTGTGGCTGAAGGATCGTTATCAGGGGGAGAAAATGCAAGTGATGGTGGTGCTGTGAGTAGAGATGGTGGTATGGAGAGAGGTATTGCTGGGACTAGTGGTGCTGCTGAAGTCAGCCGGGCGATTGAAGGGCTCGCCCTCAAGAAATCGCCAGGTCCGGATGGCTTAACATCTGAGTTTTATAAGACCTTTAAGGACGCCTTGGTTCCCCTCTTGACTGAGGTATTCAATGAGTGTCTTTCCTCGGGCGCTCTGCCGAAGTCAATGAGGAGGTCTGCCCTGATCATCCTGTCAAAGGGTAAGGACCGATCTCGTATTGAGAACTGGCGTCCCATAGCGCTTCTCAATGCGGACAGAAAGGTTTTGGCAAAGGTGCTGTTTAATCGGCTGGTGCAGGTATAATACAGGATGTAACTCAGGATCAGTACAGGATAAGTAATGTCATGTATGTACACAGTGACTGCACCAGCAGCAGAATAGTGAGTGCAGTTCTGGGGTATAATAGAGGATGTAAGGATCGATCTCGTGTTAAGAACTGGCGTCCCATAGCGCTTCTCAATGCGGACAGAAAGGTTTTGGCAAAGGTGCTGTTTAATCGGCTGGTGCAGTTTGCACCCCGGCTCCTTTCGGGGACCCAGCACTGCTCTGTTCCAGGCCGCAGTACATTTAGTGCTGTGCTTTGTGTTCGGGAGGCAGTGGAGCAGGGCAGGGCTGGTAACTGGAAGGGGTACTTTCTGGAAAGAGAGGGCTCCTCCGTGGGTATACTCCTGCAGGGGATGGGCTCCTCCGTGGGTATACTCCTGCAGGGGATGGTTTCGGCCTTTCTTCCAGGAATGGGAGACAGGAGGGCGAGTGAAGGATCTCCGTACACCGCATGGGCATCTTCCGGCTTACGCTACCCCGGTTCTGAAGGTGATTCGCCGGTGGGGTCTGGGAATGTGGGAGATCAGGACCATGTCGAGGAAAATGGACACCACAATATGTCTAAAAAGGGGGTGTTCATTTCCCGAGGGTGGTGGTAAGATGGGAAAAAAGAAAGCCGTCTAACTCAATCACTCATGATGGCGGCACCCACTCCATTGACGCTGGCGTCCATTAATGTCGCCAGCATTAAGTCTGATGCGGCTAGATTTGCGGCCTTTGATTTTCTCGGCCGTGTTGAAGCCGACATTTTATTTTTGCAGGAGACCAGGCTGCCAGATTTGGCAGCGGTAAGAGGGAATAGAGGGAATGGAGACACGGGCCTTCCTATTGGTCTCTTGCGGCCGCCGGAGTGGCGGTCATTTTTACCGCACCGGTAGAATGCAGACGAGTTATTGAGTTAGAAATGGGGAGGTGCCTTCATGTCCTCATGAAGGGACAAGAACTTCACCAAATTAATATCTATGGTCCCCAGTCCAAGTGGGACAGGAAGTGTCTCTTTATGAGGATCAAGCCCTACCTTTTTACAAGTCGGCAGGTGGTCTTTGGAGGGGACTTCAATGCTGTCCCAAGATAGGGGAGGTTCCAGAGACAAGCTGACTTATGATAGCGTTGCTCTTAATAGCATAGCTAGTGAGGCTCGCCTGGTGGATGTCCACATCCGGCACACCCCAGGCCACGCGGGGTTCACCTACTTTAGGGGTAGCTGTAGGTCTAGAATAGACAGGTTTTATTTAAAGGAGGAAGCCATTTCTTCACCAGTTTCTGTTGTTGAGGGGGAGTTCTCCGACCACTGTTTAATTTTGTTTTCTCTGAGTGTTACAGAGACCCCCCGGATGGGAAGAGGCTATTGGAAGCTCAATTCGTCTCTCCTGGAAGAAGCGGAGATCAGACAATCCTTTGAGGACTTACTTCAGAGCCAGGTACCATTGCTGGGCCTTTGTAGCAGTAAGTCAGATCAGGATCAGTACAGGATAAGTAATGTCATGTATGTACACAGTGACTCCACCAGCAGCAGAATAGTGAGTGCAGCTCTGGTGTATCTCGTTAGCTCGTTAGCTGTCTGTTGCTGTGTGAGGATGTGTGCTGCTGCTGCTCTGAGCTCCAAGCAGGTTCCACCTCCACCTGGGACCTGCTCTCTCCCTTCCCAGGGAGGGGGTGGGTTTCCAGGCATGAGCCAGAGCGGCAAGCCCCAGGCTCCTGCTTCCCGGGCCAGGCCAGCGGGGGGCAGGGGTAGCCAGGAACCGGCCAGCGCTATGGAGGACTCAGGGGTGAGACGTTCCACCAGGAGTCGCAGCAGTGCTGCTCCTACTCCCCCTGGGTCTAGTGTGAAGAGGCAAATCCAGAAGCTGGACGTCCATGATGGTGCGGGTGAGAGCGGTCCTTCCGGGGCTGGAGCCATGAAGCGGAGTGCTCACAGAGGTAAGGCTGACCATGCGGGGGGAGGCTGGGCGGTGCAGGGGCCCCGGGAGTCTTTGTCAACCTATGCCTCCCGGGTCCAGAGCCACCTCTGTGAGTACGAAGAGGCGACCAAGACCATCAGGAGGCTCCGGGAGGAGCTGCGATGTGCCCGCGCCAGGGCCAACCCAGCACCAAAGAAGCGCAAGATTGAGGTTAAAGGAGAAATTAATCACCTAAAGGCTGAGATTGATAAACTGACAAAAAGAAAGACCTTTATTTGTGAGAACAGTGGACCGTTTAAGGAAAAACTGATTAATGATGATAGATTTGCTCAGATGGCTGGTAACAGAGAGCAAAGACTGATGGGGTTGCAGCCTGCGAGCCAGGTGGAGGAGGAGGATGATGATGATGACGAGCAGCAGTTCCCACCTGGCGGCCTGCAGGAAGATCAGCAGGCCTCGTGCAGTGGGCCCCCTGCAGGACAGTCAGCAGTAACACCTCGCTCGGGGGAGGACAGTGACACCGGCAGCCAGGGAGGGGCGCTCATGGCAGAGATCCGGCTGCTCGAGTCCCCAGTGCGCATGGAGAACTTTTCTTTTGGTGACGAACTCCCAGAGGAAGCCGCTGGGGGGAGCAGCCGTAGGAAGAGTAAGAAGACCAGGCCAAAGCAGCAAGAAGAGGTACGTTTCATCTTTACCCCCCTCCCTGTACAACCCCCCCGGGCAAAGCGCAGGGTCAGCCCACTGTGCAAGCCCTGCTACCCAATGCCAGTGTCGCTGCTGGGGCAAGTAGGGTTCCATCATCCTCGTCTCTGGGCTCTGGGGACGGCTTTTTGCAACGGCGCCTCCTGCAGGCCTTACAGAAGGTAGAAAGGACGATCAATGTAGCGGGGCAGGAGGTTGATTTGTTGTTTTGGATAGAGAGGCACGGCCTGTCTGCCTTCCGAGAGCAAAGAGGCAGGGAGACACTATGGTCGCTCCCGACAACCGGGCCGGGTGCTAACCGTAGGAATGTGGTCCGTCTTCGGTGGCGTGGCAGTGATGTGTGTCCACCTCGGGCACGGGTAGTTGAGCTGCTGCTGAAGATGGACTTCAAGGCGGCTGACATCTTTGCCTTGATCCATCCCTATGGTACATCTGAGTTTGATATCAGCTTTGTTCGGCCGGAGGGGCTTGAGCTCTTCTGGTCCAACTATGAGCTGAGATACAACGAGCCCGAGTGGCGGGACTTTGCTGTGCAAGCAGTGTCCCGCCAGAGCGAACTCAAGAAAGTGACCGTTCTTACCCGTAACGAATCACTATCTTGCTTTGACATCATGACCTGGATGAATCGTTATGGAGAGGTACTGGGAGTACCAGAGAAAAATCGTGACGAGTTTGGTATCTGGTCAGGGGCCTGGACCTTCATGGTAAAGTTGAAGCGTTCAGGTAACTCAGTCGCCCACATCCCTTCATCAGCCTTCCTGGGGAGGGATCGGATCCTGATCTTCTACCGGGGGCAGCCTAAGCTGTGTCACAGGTGCGGTGACCCCACACATTTCAGCGTAAACTGCACCGTGCAGAAGTGTGCGTTGTGTGGGGGTGTCGGCCATCTCGCTGCATCCTGTACAGGGCAGATTAGGTGTAACCTGTGTGGTGATCTCGGTCACCCGTACAGTCGTTGTCCTCTTTCCTTCGCTAATGCGGGCTCAACCTCAGCGGATGAAAGCCATGAGGCTGAATCTGCTGGGGAGGGGACTAGCAGAGGCGGAGGAATGGAGGGGCCGGGGAAGAAAGAAAGGAAAAAGACGCCTGCCCAGCTAAGGCGTCTAGAGAAGCGTCAACAGGAGAGAGAGCGGGGGGAGTCTCGGGCTACTGGGACAACCTCTGGCGCTATCCTGGAGACCACACCTGTCGCTGAGGCCCCAGGGGATGATGTACTGGATGAGGAGGTCAGGAGGATCGAGAGAGAGGAAGGTGCCACGTTCTCAGATTCCTCCCATTATGAGAGTATGGACGAGGATAATAGGGCGTGGCTAGAGGAAAAGCGTAACCGTGGCGCCAAAAAGAAGAAAAAGGGTAAAAAGAAGGGAGGTGTAAGATCTCCTCCCACCCTGACTAAGGTACCCAAGGAAGGGGCAACCGACCCCCCGCTGGTCGAACTTTCAAATCAATTCCTGGCCCTGGATGGAGCCTGAGGGTGAAGGGCCAGAGGTGGCGGAGGGGCCTGCAGGGGGTGCCGAGTCTCCCCCTGGGGAGTCAGGGTCCTCAGGAGGGGAGACTGGCCCAGAATCTGGAGATGAGGATGAGGGGGCAGGTCCTGGATCTGCCCCTGAAGCATCAGAGGTGCGGGAGATGGACACCACAATATGTCTAAAAAGGGGGTGTTCATTTCCCGAGGGTGGTGGTAAGATGGGTAAAAAGAAAGCCGTCTAACTCAATCACTTATGATGGCGGCACCCACTGCGTTGACGCTGGTGTCCATTAATGTCGCCAGCATTAAGTCTGATGCGGCTAGATTTGCAGCCTTTGATTTTCTCGGCCGCGTTGAAGCCGACATTTTATTTTTGCAGGAGACCAGGCTGCCAGATTTGGCGGCCGTGTTTAAAGCTAAGAGGGAATGGAGACACGGGCCTTCCTATTGGTCTCTTGCAGCCGAGCCGTATAGCGGAGTGGCTGTCCTTTTTACCGCACCGGTAGAATGCCGACGAGTTATTGAGTTAGAAATGGGGAGGTGCCTGATCCTGGATGTCCTCATGAAGGGACAAGAACTTCGCCTAATTAACATCTATGGTCCCCAGTCCAAGTGGGACAGGAAGTGTCTCTTTATGAGGATCAAGCCCTACCTTTTTACAAGTCGGCAGGTGGTCTTTGGAGGGGACTTCAATGCTGTCACGAGGTCCCAGGATAGGGGAGGTTCCAGAGACAAGCTGACTTATGATAGCGTCGCTCTTAATAGCATAGCTAGTGAGGCTCGCCTGGTGGATGTCCACATCCGGCACACCCCAGGCCACGCGGGGTTCACCTATTATAGGGGTAGCTGCAGGTCTAGAATAGACAGGTTTTATTTAAAGGAGGAAGCCATCTCTTCAGCAGTGTCCGTTGTTGAGGTGGAGTTCTCCGACCACTGTTTAATTTTGTTTTCTCTGAATGTTACAGAGACCCCCCGGATGGGAAGAGGCTACTGGAAGCTCAATTCGTCTCTCCTGGAAGAAGCGGAGATCAGACAATCCTTTGAGGACTTTCTTCAGAGCCAGGTACCTTTGCTGGGCCTTTGTAGCAGTAAGTCAGAGTGGTGGGAGATGCTCAAGAAAAGGGTGGCGAGATTCTTCCGCCAGCTCTCGAGCCTCAGGAGCCTGGACAGGTACCGCCTGTATCAGGGCCTGAGGAGGAAACTCGAGCATCTCGTCTCGACTGGAGGTAGTCGTGAGGACATCTCCAGAGTGAAATCCTTGCTGAAGAGGTGTCAGTACGATAGACACGCATCTTTGGTTTTTGAGAGGGATTACGGGAAATACCGCTCGCCCGACCCTTACAGAAACTGCAAGATGTCAGTGAATGGTAAAGTTGTCACAGGACTGGTTGACAGTACGGGATCCCTTAAAAGGTCCAGATCAGGGATCCTGGAGGTCGTCAGATCCTTCTACTCGCACCTCTTGGGCAGGAAGGATCTAGATCGGGATGTGATGTCGGCTTTCCTGGCTGAAACTGTCCCTGAGCCAGGAGTAGACCCCTCTCTTGATGTTTTGACAGAGAGGATCAGGGAAGAGGAAGTCAGCCTGGCGATTGAAGGGCTCGCCCTCAAGAAATCGCCAGGTGCGGATGGCTAACATGCAAATTTTAAAACCTTTACGGACGATTTGCTTCCCCTCTTAGGTATTCAATGAGTGTCTTTCCTCGGGTGCTCTGCCGAAGTCAATGAGGAGGTCTGCCCTGATCATCCTGTAAAAGGGTAAAAACCGATCTCCTATTGAAGCCACTCTGAGAGCAGTAGTGTATGCTGATAATGTCAGCATACAGAGGGGAGGCACAATGGGTAATGACGGAGGTTGACCCGTACTCAGAGGCTTCTGGGTCTAAGATGAACCAGGAAAAGAGTGAGAGTCTTTCATCTTCTGGACACTGTTCCAATGCTGAACCTAATCAAGGAGAGGTTACATGCCGCACGAGGAGACAAGGAGGGTTGTCTGACCCCTGTGGTATTCCTAGTGAATACCTTTCTTGAGATCAATGGTGCAAACCTTTGGAAACATAGGGCTCCTCCGTGGGAATATTCTCTTTTCCAGGAATGGGAGATAGGAGGGCACACTGCATGGACATCTTCCGGCTTATGCTATTCTGGTTCTGAAGGTAATTCGCTGGTGGGGTCTGGAAATGTTGGAGATCAGGACCATCTCGAGGAAAGTTTATAAGAGGGTTTCCAGAAGCCTCTGACCCTCAGGATCAGAACAAGATAAGTAATGTCATGTATGTACAGAGAGCGGGGGGGGGCTCATGATATTTAGACAGAAACATAGGAGCTCAAAGTGTGTTGAGGGGGACCAGGGAAACCTATGGCCTGAAGGTTGCTTCTGGCCCATCCCACCATTTCCCTAGCTCTTTTTGTCGACCCCTTGATGCACAGTTGTATATATGTATATCAGCATTAGGAGGTATATTGGAAAGATTATGATGAGCGCCTAAATGTAGCCAAAAGCCGAACTCCCATTTAACCCCTCAGATGCCATGGTGAGTAGCAACCACAGCATCTATGGGGTATTTTTCATCCGATAAAAATAGTTTCATGTCCCAAAAAAAAAATTAAAGGGGAAAAAAACTCCAAAAATTGTCTCCGTAGCAACCTTCTGTATCAAATGATTACATTTCCTAACTCCTAATTTCCTAAAAATGTATAAAAAGTTTTTTTTTTTTAATTCTTTTGACCCTCATAGTTCTTATTACTTTGCAAAATTGGACACAAACCCGAAGCGCTGACTGTTTTCTTTCGGAGCAGCTCCCATTTACATAATAATCCCAGAATCTTTATGAGTTTCTGTTCTTACCATTGTGCGAGCAGCTGCCTTAAAATTTACAACATTCGGCATTCACGAATATTCATCTATTATGAATGGCGCAGTTAACAGAGTAACGCATAAATTAATCAAATTCATTAGTCAGTCTCAGAATATGGAGGGGAGCACTGACAGAGCCAACGCCGCGCTTCCGTCGCTTCCAATTCTCCGTCTACATCTGCTGCTGGGTTATGGATACATTGATACGAAAACCCCGCACCCCCCCTCCCAGAGGTTCCTATCGAATTTTAATGACAACATGACAAAGCATTTGTGAGGTGACACATCTCATACGTAATCCATCTGATGATGTATAGGATGGACCATATGCTTCTCATCCGCCACATTCCCGCATCATTGAGGGATTACATGCGCTAACAGGAGCTAATTAGCCACAAAGATGGCGCCCGATGAACGCTCGTATGTAACGCACTTGTTATATACACTACACTTGGCACATTGCTTATGGTACCGCTCAACTTTTTGTTATAGACAGACAGGACCAAACCCCACTTTCGGCCTGCCCTTAACCCACTCTCTAGTGTGCCCCCTTTCCCTTACTAGCCCCGTGGTACGGGAACTCTGGACTCAGGGAAAACAGATGGGAAAGTAAGCCCATCTAAAATGAGCTCCCCAAACTGTGACCTGCCTACTTGCCTCAGCGTATCCTAGGTGATATGCGACAACTACAAAGACAATCGTTAACTAGGTCACCATGCAGTAACTAAACAAGACTCACAAATAGAGATGAGCCGACCCACAGTCCGGGTTCAGGGCCCGGGCCCAGACATAATACCAGATGAGTGGCTGAAGAGCCAATCGGACAAACTGAAACCCCTCTCATCTAGCCATTGCTATTATTGGCCAGGTAGCGTTCAGCCGACGATCCGGACAGTCCAGACCAAGTGGACAAACCCGGAAAAACGGACATCAAGTCCACTAATTGGAAAAACCAACACCTTTTACGTCGCATTCTGTGAACAGAAGATGATGCTGGCACAGATGTTACGCCCACACATTCTTTAATGTCCCTTCTGAGCCCACTATTCTGTTGAGTGCCCCCCAAACATGTACGAACCCCATTTGTTTAACCACATATTTATGCCCCCTTTCTACAGCACCCCATCAATAATGGCCCCATTTTCATTGCCCTCATATTCAGGATACCCTCTTTTCTGTTAGACGCTGCCCCCAATCCTTTTTTCTCACCTTTCTAATATCCTCTAATGTCTTCTTATTTTCAAGTAGCAACGGAACATGCTCAATGCTGGAGCAGGGAGCCGGTGGCTCCCTACACTACCATTGCATTCAAGTCTATCTGTGGCAATACCTCCAGACGCACTGTTACCTGGAGACAGAGATGCAAATCTGGGACTCTCCCGCTCATTCCGGGATAGTTGGGAGGTTCAGTATGGTGTAACCAAGATGGAGCAGAAGCTAGAGTAGAGTGGTTTGGGAGTTTTGGATGAACTCCAGGGTGTTATCCCAATTATCTCATCACTATTTACCCTTTAATCTGTATATAGGATCTGGACCAGGTCATTATTTCTTGGGGTAGTCCTGATAAAGGTGAAACAGAGATGGATCTGAATTGCATTGCAGGGAGGTCACCAGGTAGCTACCTCTTGAAGTAAACCTGATAAAGTTAACAGGTCTGGAGCAGAACAAACCAAGAAAAAAGCACAAGAGACCAGTCAAAGAGTCATCAGATACTAACCAAGATCAAAAAGGAAACATGTTCTAGCCAGGTCACGGGTCAGATCATCAGTCTGGACAGGCATCACAGATGTAATGTAAAATACTAGACATCACTGGACTCATAAGGAGGAATGTGTGAGCTCCGGCCCAGACAAGATATTCATGTCCTAAGAGTTAGATATAACTTAGTAACTTAGACCACTAGGAGGTGCAGGGTTCTGTGGACTTCTGGACCTAAATGCAAAATCATTATCGTGTCCCATACCGTATACCATCATTCCTATTGGGGTCCTATGGGGGGGTGAACCTAAACCTGTGCTGATGTCCGGTGTGAAGACACACTATTTTTAAGTGCCAGGTCCTGCATCTTTGATGCTGCCCCCCATCTTTCTGCAGGTGGTGCTGCCTGAGGCAAGAGGCTCAACTCATCTCATGGCTGGTGTCCTGTTACATAACCCTCTGGCACCTGAGTACAGCAGACACTTCGGTGTTGTCCAAATATCCACAGAATACCCAGTTTCCTCCTATCCTCAGGAATATAATAGCCTCATAAAGTATAAAGTCTAAACAAATAGGATTAGCAGAGAGTGAGAATACGCCAGATAATTAAAGCTGACACACAAAAGAGCTCATATCAAATAACCTAAAACCCACCGGCCCGTGCCCAGCGCACTGTCTACATTAATTGCATTTTTACTATGCTTGAAAGAATCCCACCTTCCATCAAAACAGAGTAAGGTAGGGCGCAGAATTCGGAGAATAAATTGGCGCGATATCAGCTCGCTGCCGAAATCTTCTGTGTGTAGCCGCAGGATTCGGAGGCCAATCTATGGGCATCGAACTGGGCAACTTTCAAGATGATAATCCTATATTAAAAGATAGCCTCATTCTTCACTGACTCCTCCACTACTAGCTAGTAGGTAGGGTGTCCTCACACTGCTGTGCTCTTAGCTCTCTGCACTGAACTGCTGTGTTGTGAGTGTAGCATTCAATCATAAGCCTTGTACAGAGGAAAGAGGCTGTGGAGCAGGTCACTTCAAAGAGCACAGCAGTGCGAGAATACGTCCCCTGGAATCCTGGAATATCAATCCACTAGTCACAGTCCTGCTGCTACTAACAACACACAGAAAAGTATTATTACACAGATCATCAAGGAAAATACCAAACACTGGCTTCAGATAGCACAGAGCACAGCAGTGTGAGGACACAACCTCAGAAGCTGAAAATCTTGAATATAAATCCATATATCACAGTCCTGCTGCTAATAACAACATACACAAAGGTCTGATCACACATCTCTCCAGGGACAATAACACTGGCTAAAGAGCACAGGGCACAGCAGTGTGAGAATATGTCCCCTTAAAGCTACAATCCTGGAATATAAATCCACTGGTCACAGTCCCGCTGCTACTAACAACACACAGAAAAGTATTATTACACAGATCATCAAGGAAAATACCAAACAATGGCTTCAGATAGCACAGAGCACAACAGTGTGAGGACAAGCCCCTAGAAACTGAAAATCTTGAATATAAATCCATACTTATAACTCCATATTAGCAGTCCTGCTGCTATTAATAACATACACAAAGGTATGATCACACATCACTGCAGGGACTATACGTAACACTGGCTAGAGAGCACAGAGCACAGCAGTGTGAGGACACACGCCCAGGAGCTGAATTCCTGATCTATATGGAATACAAGACAAATATTGGGGCACATTTACTTACCCGGTCCAGTCGCGATCCAGCAGCTCGTTCCGGGATGCTGATTCGGGTTCTGCCGGGATTCACTAAGGTCCGTGTGCCCGATGTCCACCAGGTGTCGCTGCTGCGCTGAAGTCTGTTGGAATTCACCTTCTCCGTCTCGGTGTATGTGAGTGCTATTTAAAATTTTTTTTAAAATACGCGTTTTTTCCGAATCTGACGGGTTTTCCAGCGGCCACGTCCCCCGATTTCAGTCACGTGGAAGCCGGCGCCGATGCGCCACATTCCAATCGCGTGCGCAAAAATCCCAGGGCAATTCGGTGCAAATTGGAAAATTTCGGGAAACCCGACGCTGAAAACGCGATTCGGACCCTTAGTAGATGTGCCCCATTCTGTTTTGGTTCCTCCTTCTATGCTGCGCCATCTAAAGGGACTTGTGGGTACTACACCCTGTCCATTAAAGGGACGGCACGCCTAATCATAACCACCTACACCGGCCCCGGTTCTTGTGTAAGCCTGGATTTAGATGGCATCTGCCCTGTCTTGGACATGTATGAGCGGACCACGCTTCTGCCTTGATCTAAATACCTTGTGTAAGTCATGACCAGCAGATACCGGGGGAGACGACCTGAAGAATTACAGAGCAAAGTCCATATGAGAGGAGTCAGGGAGATCTTAAAGTAAAACATCCCTAAGCAACCGCTCAGAAAAATCCAATAGCAGGTTATGCTACGCAGACTAAATTACCTGCAGCCTTTACAAGGAGAGAGATTAGAGACCTTTCCAGTCCCTGCTCCATATATCGTCTTTATAGCAAGAGTTATTTCCGCCCTAGACAGTCCTCGCCGGGCTCCTTACACAGTAATTAAAGGGATTCTGATATAAAGAAAATCCTATATCAGTATCTGAATGCCCATAGCCACCTGACATCGAACATGACACATATCTACATGTTTGAATGGCCCTTTCATACAGGATCCAGTCAACAAGAGGTTAACAGTGAAAGGATTTGGTGGGAAAAAAGTAGAAATAATTTAACATTTCATTTTAAAGTGCTACAAAACGTCTCTATTGATCTGGAGGACCCGGAAGTGTAATACTGCAATTCACCTGCGGGGGAGCTGTAAGGGAATTATACACTTGTTACTATATGTAGCCAGGGACAACAAATTCATTGTGTTATAGGATTTTATTTGGGATGTGGGTGGAGTTTTAATGTAAAAGGGATAATCCAAGGCAAAGACTCGTCTTGGCATAATCTTGAATAATAATGAGTATTTGTATCATATAGAAAAATGAAGCAATAATATGGATTGGGGTCCTGTTTTATATAAATTATGTATATGAAGGTGTTTTGCTTCCTATGCAAAACATTCTTTAAATGTTCCTAAAATCAACTTATCAACTGATTGCCAAGAGAGTCTGTGGGTGGCTACACATGTTGCCTGTAGTGGCCACTGCAGGACAAATGTGGTATTACATGCTGTCCATTCACATGAATGGGCTTCTATGTAAAACATGGCCCCTGTTTAGCCTTCCAGAACGAGAGGTGTTCGTGAATGAAGTTCTTCACTATTGACTATCCTGCTTGGAAATGCCTAGAGATTGGTCATGTATGTAGCCAATCAGGTTGCAGAAGCTACGAAGTGGGTTGAAATACGACAAATTTGTCGATTGAGAACAGCAGTGATCCAAGGGAGGTTGGACCTTTCCCAAGGACCACAACAAAACTTATGGTTTTTCATGGAATTTCTCAGATTCCTAACTATTGCTATGAGAATGGGGGTCCCCTGTTCCCATATTGGGTGGGGTCTATATAGAAGTGTTGTTGTCTTCAAGCCTGTCACTGTGGTGTCAATGTGAGCTGCCACAATGGGACTGCAAACATGCAACAGAGTGTGAGCTCCCCCTAGTGGAGACTGAAGGCAGTAAGGAACTTATAATTTGACTCTATAGTTATGTATGTAATACTGGCCTCTATTCCAGGAGAACAGAACTGTAAGTCCTAAAAAATAATAAATAACAAAACAAAATAAAAATGTGAACATCAATGGATCCAATTTTTTGCAATGGATGAGCAGACCCTAACCCTACCCACAATGTTCGGGCTCACCCCCACCACCAGTAGCATGTGCTTAGCACCATTTTCCCTAGGATCACCTCTCCTAAAAGCCACTGAACGCCGGTGTTACCATGGGCGGCTGTTCAGGTACGGCCAACCCTAACAGAACTTTTCCTTGAGGTCCGGCCAAACTTGGTGAACCCGAATCTGAACGGGTCCACTCATCACTTCTCATTGGGAAATACTTTAAGAAAATATTTATCCCCCCCATCCTTTAAGTTCCTACATGGCCAGTAGTTATGGGTCGTTCGCGAACGAGCCGGCACAAAGAGCTGGTTCATTCATGTGAACAACGTGAGCTAGCTCACCTCAGTGAGCCGGTGGCTGACTAAACCCCACCGCTAAATGGCTCACCACGCCCCCATTATCACGATAAAATCGGGTTAAAAGTAGCGTGACTGACTGGCCTGCAGCTCGTCGTTCGGGAGCCAAAAGAGCCGGCTCTTCTTACTGAGCAGAGCCTAATGAGCCAGCTCGCTAAGAAGAGCCATAATTCCCATCAGTAATGGCCAGAAAAGGACTCCTACCAGTCAACACTTCCTGGACCACAGGAAATGCCTGCTCAGCCAATCAGCTGTGACCTGCCTCAGTCTGTGATTGGCTGAGGGGACATTTCCTGTGTGTCAAAAAGGAAGCAGGAAGTGGGAGTCTCAAGATGTGGAGGAGGGGTCATGAAACGAGTCACAACTTCATACTGGGGCCCCTTTACAGCAAACAAATATATACAGAGTCCTATAACGCGGGGCACAGGTTCCCTTTAACACCTGAGTAGAACATTCCTTTAAGCTAAATCATCTGGATATGAATCCCCCGTGTTATTACATAGCAACAGATATAGGCCCCTGCCTGACAATGATAAACCCCCGCTACCTCCTCCTCCGCCATGAATAATGAAATATCATCTAAAAAATGTATTATCTCCTCTGCACAATAATCAGTGCCGCCGTGTTACCTGCTCTGCTGTGAATGTTACCTACAGGCTGGATTTTATTACATTTGTATCGTCCTTTAGGTGCGGGTGACTATTCCTGTCCTATCGCTGTGTTCTCTGGTGTAATCTAAGTGTCTGCCATGCATGGAGAGTAATGGAGGGGAAGCCTGGGGCAGGGACCATGATATGACTGACGATCATTATGGAGAGACACTTTATAGGACAGGACCTTTATAATGGAGCAACTAAAACAATGGGGCAGATTTACTTACCCGGTCCAGTCGCGATCCCGCGGTACGTTCTCCGATGAGGATTCGGGTCTGCCGGGATTCACTAAGGTCGTTCGCCCCATATCCAGCAGGTGTCGGACGGAGTTCACCTTCTTCTTCCGCAGTTTTTCTGAATCCGTCACGTCCCCCCATTTATTTTGCCACTAATACAGTTGAAAGAAGGACATATTCAGACTATTATTGTTGCTTCTCGCCAGGGTCTCTCTGTACATGAAAGATGGTGAGTCCAGCAGGAGGACCTACAAAGATAATGCAGTTCTGTCAACACCTTCTCACTTTTCCTGCAGTTCCAAACAGACAATGAAGTGTCGTTTTAAAACAGCGCTGAGAGCAGCATCTCTTTAATTGCCTGGGACTTCAGGGGGATTCTGTGAATTTGGTCCTGTTTGGTTCACTCTGTCTTGGGGTCAATGGCCTGAGAATGGGCTCTGAGTGCCACCTCTGGCACCCGTGCCATAGGTTAGCCACCACTGCTATATAGGAAGCTTCCTCTAAGTCAATGTGCGACCCTTTAAATAGGACTTTAAATCTAACCATGCGAAAGCAACCAGTAGTCTGCACTGCACTGCACTGAGGGACAAACAGCCTGAAACAGCTGTCTGCCGACGAGTCTCTGATTTGGTTTCTATCCTTCCAGGCCTCGATAAAGGGTCGGACATTGATTTATAACGCATATTGGGGCAGATTTACTTACCCGGTCCTATCGCGGTCCTGCGGTGCATGGTCCGACGAGGATTCGGTTCTGCCGCGATTCACTAAGATCATACGCCCGAGTTCCTGCATCTGTCGCTTCTGAACCAAGGACCGCCGGAGTTCACCTTCTTCTTCCTGGTGCATGTAAGTGCGTGTCTTGCAACACAATTCTAAATATTAAATCTTGCGCGCTGTCTGAATCCGTCGGGTTGTCCGACGGCCTGCCCCCCCATTTCTGTCGCGTGCAGGCCGACACTGATGGCCACTGGGTGTGCCTGACATTGATGAATTATGGTCTGGAAGTAGGAGTTCTCCTTATGTAGACTGCCAATTAAGGGCACCATGTAGGTGTGTGGAGTCTTATAGCCATGGATGGATGGGATAAGAAAAACCACACCTCTTTTAGCTCCTTGTAAGGCAGCTCCCTTGACATCAAGCCTGACCTTCAGGAAGCCTTGTGACATGAGGTGGGATTAAAACCCAACTAGTATATCTATTCCAGAAGGAACAGAGTCCCAACTGTAGACAGCGTTGTTTCGACCTGGTTGGGTCTCGTTTAAAGAGGCATGGTTTTCCTTATCCCATCCTGGAAATCTTTGCATATTTTCCCATTGATGCATTGTCTGATTCATAATAACACGGATGAGACTCGATTCCTCTCCACAAATACATTCTATATATAATACAGTGAGTTCAGTGATGTCCATCACCTGGATGTCTCGGAGCGCTCTCATCCACCATCAATTATTAATATGAGACGTCTAAGAAGTAAAATAATGTACTGAAGGGAATATATGTTGTGATATAAGGTGACAGCACTTCTAGGGTTCAGGGGTGGGTGGAGACCTATCCCATAGGAGGAGACCACCACTATAAACAATACATATTCGGGGGTCGGGAATATACTTTGTATCGGGGTCCTGCAGCTTCTACTTCCTCCTCTAGCAGAGAGACATTGAAACTTTGGCCGCCGAATAAATGTAATTTTGTACAATTTCTATAAACTTCGGATTTTATGCACGTGGGGCCAGAAAATTCATTTGTAACAGAGAGAGAAAATATTGTGCGATACGGCAATAAATTACCTGGCGGCTTATGCCGGATGGAGATGACAGGATGATTGACTGACAAACAACATGGCCTCTGCTCCTCCGCAGGATCTCATCGGAGAGAGCCGCGTCCAGGACAAACAATCTGCATTGTTTTATGAAATAACTTCAAACCCTCGGCCTGTCGCCTTGGCGCTTCTTATATTGCGATACTTTTATGTCCTCCAAAGCTTTCGCCAATATGACGACGTCTCTACATCTTACCGCTCCCCGAGAATGTGTTGGATATGATGGGGAAAGAGGAAAGAAGAATCTTCTTCAGTCACCTTGAAGACGTCTGTCAGGAAGAACATCTGCAACACAAATTAACCCTTCAGCAATCAGTGGCCCTGGTGCGGTTTTATCCTGGGACCACCCCAACCATAATTCACATGACTTAGTATCTTAGAGGTATCCAAATTATTCCACCATAAAGGAAATACTTTGACCAAGAGAGAACCTATCGTAGATCCTTGTTCCAACACTTGATGGTTTCAAAAACTTCAGGGCTATGTATATCTTTTTCCTTTTAAGTAGTGAAGAACCAATCCCGGACACCCCACAAATTACCACCATGGATGACCATCCATGAAAAGTCATTTGTATATGTTGGGTTACCTACCAGGAGACACATAACCGTATCGGTATTGAGCCCTAGACTACATATAGAAGATATTTAGAATAGAATAGACCTTCAATGTCAATATTTCCTTCTAGCCAACCATCCACGTCCAGAGGCAAGCATGTATCTAGAACCTATCACCTTCCACACAGACCTCCAAAGGTCTAATGCAAGAGATGTCAATGGGGCAGATTTACTTACCCGGTCCAGTCGCGATCCAGCGGCGCGTTCTCCGACGCTGATTCGGGCTCTGTGCTCCGGGCTCACTAAGGTCCGTGCGCCCGATATCCACCAGGTGTCGCTGCTGCGCTGAAGTCCACCGGAGTTCACCTTCTCCGTCTCGGTGTATGTGAGTGCTATTCTAGCGGCACAAAATTTTTTTGAATTCAGCGTTTTTTCCGAATCCGTCGGGTTTTCCGGCGGCCCCGCCCCCCAATTTCTGTTGCGTGAAAGCCGACGCCGATGTGCCACAATCCGATCACGTGCGCCAAAATCCCAGGGGCAATTCGGCGCAAATCAGAAAAATTTGGGAAAACCGACGAAAATGCGCGATTCGGACCCTTAGTAAATGAGCCCCAGTATGTCTTTGGTCAAGAACCTACATTGACATGGAACAAGGCAAGTGACCATTTATATGCTTTGTTAAGATGGCTCCATATCTTTCATGGGGTCTTCATCACTGACCAAGGTTCTTCTACTTTCTCACAGAGATACAAGAAACTAAACGGATTAAGATTCACCAGTTTGGGCGCAGAAACTGGTAACCTAAAATTGAGATCTACTGGTTGTCATCATCATCTTCATTGGACGTCACTTGTCAAGGATCATAGATTCCTTTACTATGTATGTAAGAAATACCCATGCTAGCTCAAAATAGGTTGTGATCTTGCATGACAAGGTAATTTATTTAATATCTCTGTAGCATCAAAAGCCATATGAGAAAATTTTGGGTACTGTTGTCATGGAAAATATTCATACATGACATATCAGGATTCATGTGTATAGTATGGGTCTGAACTGCTCACCTTGGGTATAGTATTGGGTCTCCCAGTGGCCAAGAGATGGTGGTCGTTGACCTGGATGATTTCTCAGTTAATATCTATAAGGACCATGTCTGACTACCTCTTTCTTGGCTTCAACAGAGGGTCCAAGTCCAGAGGTTGGATGGAAGTCCCACTAAACTTTTTGACCAGATGTTTTCACCATCCTAAAGCTGACCCGAACTATCACCATGTGGAATTTGATGACATGGCAATGCCTCTGAGATGAACTCTAGATACTGTATAGAAGAACTCGACAACACCCAACCGAAAACAAAGAAAGCTAATTAATCCATAAAGACGTATAGATTGATATGGGGGAATTAAAAAGTAGACTTCTAATGAACAATATCCATAAATAGAAGTTTTGAGAGGTCAGATAGGATTGTAATAACCTCCTTGAGCCCCAATGTGGGTGAAGAGCAGCTTGCATTAGCAAGAACATTATTGTATCACGTAGTAAGACATTTCTGGGCACCTGGGTCCTCTTCGTTGGATCTAGGAGACTATATGCTTGTCTCTTAAGATGAGGGACCAGGTGTCTCCTGAAATGCGTTCCCTCTTCACATAATAGAGCTATATGCAGAACAAGCTGCTCTACAACTTTCCTTTTGTAGGACAGCGATTAGTGATCCATTGAACGAGACTTTTCTGCTGTACCGAAACCTGCCACATCCATATGGTGCTGAAGAGGATGCCGGCCATTCATTCAGCTGAAGTTGATATTAAAAATTCCAGAACTTATTGTGACGGTATAAAAAATTCATACTACAGATGTGCTACTAGCAGGTAGACCTTTGGCTGCTATAATGGGGTGAGGGTCATACCAGCCTAATATGGTCTCCTTGTTCCATTGAGCGGCCAGAGTTCTGATACAATGGTAGATCGGAAAGGTCTAGCACAGTGGTTCTCAACCTGTGGGTCGGGACCCCAGCGGGGGTCGAACGACCAAAACCGGGGGTCGCCTAAAGCCATCGGAGCCGCAATTTTATTGTGTTTTTACTGCGAGTTGCATGGTTTGGGGTCACCACAGCATGAGGAACTGTATTGCGGGGTGACAGGATTAGAAAGGTTGAGAACCACTGCTCTAGCAGAAGACCATCCTATTTGGTGCTCATTATTAGAGGTCCATTTCTAATTGGTTAATTGACACCTAATCTACTACATCTGCGATGTATAGAAAGGGCATGATCTTGGGTTTATCTCAAGGAGCCCTGGTCAACAGTGAAAAGAGTTGTCCATTCCACATAACCATGGCCATAACTTATGCTCTACAGATAGTGACTTGAACATTGACTTAAAGGACATCTACCATATGTTTTACTGATGTGAAGATGTGTCCTACTAAGAAGTTCATGAGGAACATTGTTCCTCATTACTTCCTTTCCTATACGCCCCAATGACCACAAATGGTAGCAGTTTGACCGATCGTGTAAGTGCCTCAAGAAAGTCATCCATACTGGGGTTTCGATAATGAAGGAGGCCTGAGGTCTCAACATTGGAATCTGAATCTTGGGGTCTTTATTATGGGCTCTACTATCTTAGTGTTTAGTCCATAGTTGGAGTCTGGGTTCTCAATTATATGAGCTGGTCTAGGGGATTGGGATTTGGTTCCAAATAATAATATCTGGTCTAAGGTCTGAGTTCTGAGGCTGGTCTGTGGTTTGAGCTCATGAGTTTGATCTATATTCGATGTGGTCTATATTATAGGCTCTATTACCTGAATTTAGAAGTTTGGAGGTTACATCAGAAGGTTTGGTCTAGAATCTAGGATTCTGATGTCTGGGGTCTGGATTTTAGCAACCGCTGTATGAGTGTGGTCTGAGGTGATGTCTGAATAATGAACCAAATCAACCGTGTCCCCATGGGGCTCACAATCTAAACCACCTACCAGTATGTTTTGAAGTGTGGAAGGAAACCGGAGGACCCGGAGGAAACCCACGCAAACATGGAGAGAACATGTAAGCTCTTTGCAGATGTTGACCTGGATGGAACTTGAACCCAGGACCCCAGCACTGCAAACCTGTAGTGCTAACCACTGAGCCACGGTGATTACAGAGACTTCACCAATTCCGGGGGAGACAGTGGGGCAGATTTACTTACCCGGCCCGTTCGCGATCCAGCGGCGCGTTCTCTGCACAGGATTCGGGTCCGGACGGGATTTATGAAGGTAGTTCCTCCGCCGTCCACCAGGTGGCGCTGCTGCGCTGAAAATCATCTGAACGCGCCGGAATGCACCGAGCTGGACCAGGCGAAGGTAAGCGCTTCCCAAGCGACACTTTTTTGGTTTTTAAATGCGGCGGTTTTTCTGAATACGTCGGGTTTCCGTTCGGCCACGGGCCTTGATTTCCGTTGCGCGCATGCCGGCACCGATGCGCCACAATCCGATCGCGTGCGCCAAAATCCCGGGCAATTCAGGTACAATCGGCGCAAATCGGAAATATTCGGGTAACACGTCAGGAAAACGCGAATCGGGCCCTTAGTAAATGACCCCCTATGTCTGGGTCACACGTTCACACACAAACCTAACACAAATGTCAGGTCCGCTCATCTCTATTAGACACTATCGAGCAAAGGAGATTGAGATCACAATTTTGGGCAACCCCCTCTCTCTATAGTGTCCTTGATGTAAGATTGTCATAGTAAGATTGGTTACTATATCAGGCAATACGTCTTTAATATACAACATGGCGGTGTCACTGTGTTCTGCCCTCACGTCCTATGGATTCATTATGTACAAAATTATGTGGCCCCCCCCTGGAGACCTGGGCCCTGACACTTGCCCTGGTATGCCCAGTACTGACGCCGGCCCTGTTCTGCCCGCACATCCTATGGATTCATTATGTACAAAATTATGTGGGCCCCCCCAGGAGCCCTGGGCCCTGACACTTGCCCTGGTATGCCCAGCACTGACGCCGGCCCTGTTCTGCCCTCACGTCCTGTGGATTCATTATGCCTGGCAGAAACTGTCCCGGAACCAGGAGTAGACCAATCTCTTGATGTTTTGACAGAGATAATTAGGGAAGAGGAAGTCAGCCGGGCGATTGAAGGGCTCGATCTCAAGAAATCGCCGGGTCCGGGTGGCTTAACATCCGAATTTTATAAGACCTTTAAGGACGCCTTGGTTCCCCTCTTGACTGAGGTATTCAATGAATGTCCTTCCTCAGTTGCTCTGCCGAAGTCAATGAGGAGGTCTTCCCTAATCATCCTGTCAAAGGGTAAGGACCGATCTCGTATTGAGAACTAGCGTCCCATAGCGCTTCTCAATGCAGACAGAAAAGTTTTGGCAAAGGTGCTGTTTAATTGGCTGGTTCAGTTTGCGCCCCAGCTCCTTTCAGGGGCCCAGCACTGCTCTGTTCCAGGCCGCAGTACATTTAGTGCTGTCTGATCAAAACTTACCTGCTCCCGTTGCTGATATATCTGGGCAGTGTGTGCATGTTGCCAGAACCCCTCTGGACTCGGGTCTACAGTCTGTTCTTCCAGCTGTTATGGGGGAATAGGCTGAACCTTATCAAGAGGGAGGTTACTTACCGCACGAGGAGACAAGGAGGGTTGTGTATGGTCAACCCTGTGGTGTTCCTAGTGAATACCTTTCTTAAGATCAATGTTGCAAACCTCTGGAAAGAGAGGGCTCCTCTGTGGGTATACTCCTGCAGGGGATGGTTTCGGCCTTTCTTCCAGGAATGGGAGACAGGAGGACAAGTGAAGGATCTTCGCACACCGCATGGGCATCTTCCGGCTTACACTACCCCGGTTCTGAAGGTGATTCGCCGGTGGGGTCTGGGAATGTGGGAGATCAGGACCATGTCGAGGAAAATCCTTGACAAGAGGGTTCTGTTGACCCATTTCCAGAAGCCTCTGGCCCTCAGGGATTGCCCAAGTCGGGATCTGGGGGTGGGTTTGAGTCTATTGAATTCCATCAGGATCCCCTTGAAGTTTTGGGACGTGACTTGGCGCTGCTTCCATGGAAAGCTGTGTGTGAGGGACAATCTGAAGTGTAGGAGCTCTGAGGAAAGGGGTTGTCCCCGGGAGGAGTGCGGTGGCCTGCTGGAGAGCATGGACCACTTCCTGCTTCAGTGCCCCTTTAACACAGAGGTGTACAACCGGGTGGGCGCTTCCATCCATTGGCCCGGGTTGGAGGGTCTCTCCTATGCGGAGTGGGTCTATGGAGCATTCAGAGGCCTGGGTGGCCGGGACCGCTGCACGTTATTCCTAGTCAGTCTAGTGGTCAGGTACCACACGTGGAACGCACGGTGTTTAGTATCGACGCAGCGTAAAATCCTCCCGGTGGATGAGGTGGTTAGGAACATTCTGGGTGACCTGGTGAAGGTGCGCTCTCTGGAGTATGAGAGGCTGGGCACGGGGAGGGCCTCTCTCCTTTGGAGGGGATTCTCCTTTAGTGTCCCTTAGTCTGTCATCTCCGCTCCTGGTGTTGGGCTGAAGCTGCACAGTAGATTTTTGTTTTGTATCTGAGCATGTAGTGATGTGGGGCTTGCAGGCACCGAACTTGGGCTTTATGTGGTTTTGATTGATGTTGTTGAGATTTTATTTGTATTCTGTTTTCTTTATGTTATGTTGTAAATACTGTATATACTGTATATATTGTATATATTGTATATAGTGGGGTTTGGGACACAGTGTTAGGTTGGGAGGGGGGTGATGGTGGTGGGATTTACGAACTGATTTGGACTCTATGACCCTGGGCACTGGTCTGGACTACTTAACGCAAACTTTGGACGTTAGACCAGTGTCTGGGGGGAAGGGGAGGGTGCGGGCGAGGGATTTAGTTTAGTGTAGTGTTGTGTGTATTTGTTATTATATATTAAAAAATTATATGTGATCTGTGTGGGGTGGTTTGTTATTAGAGGGTGTGGGGTGGGTTTATGTATATTTATAGTCATTTATGTTTTATTTGTGGGTGTGGCTTGTCTTATTGTTTATTGGTTTGGTTTAGGTTGTGATAATTGGTTGTGTGGGGGTTGTGGTATTTGGTGTTCATTCATTTCGGTGTATTTTAAGTTATTGTTTTTACTAGGTGTGAATGTGGCTGGACCAGCAATTAAGATATTGTATATATTGTATGTTATGTTTTGTTTGTATTGTTATGTTTTTTTACTTTTATATAAAATAAAAGATCTACAGGATGTAACTCAGGATCAGTACAGGATAAGTAAGGTCATGTATGTACACAGTGACTGCACCAGCAGGATAGTGAGTGCAGCTCTGGGGTATAATGCAGGATGTAACTCAGGATCAGTACAGGATAAGTAATGTCATGTATGTACACAGTGACTGCACCAGCAGCAGAATAGTGAGTGCAGCTCTGGGTATAATACAGGATGTAACTCAGGATCAGTACAGGATAAGTAATGTCATGTATGTACAGTGACTGCACCAGCAGCAGAATAGTGAGTGCAGCTCTGGGGTATAATACAGGATGTAACTCAGGATCAGTACAGTATAAGTAATGTCATGTATGTACACAGTGACTGCACCAGCAGCATTATAGTGAGTGCAGCTCTGGATTATAATACAGGATGTAACTCAGGATCAGTACAGGATAAGTAATGTCATGTATGTACACAGTGACTGCACCAGCAGCAGAATAGTGAGTGCAGCTCTGGATTATAATACAGGATGTAACTCAGGATCAGTACAGGATAAGTAATGTCATGTATGTACACAGTGACTGCACCAGCAGGTAAGTACAGGTATAGAGCTATCGGTGTGACCCATCTACAAGTAATAAGTAGTTATTACCCCTGGAGATGCCTCTTACTCCCTCTGCTGGTGATACACTATAATTACACTTCACATCTGGCTACTGTCCCTTTAATATCACTTAATCCCTGCCTTACATCCCTGCAGGCAGCGGGCAGGCGTTGTGTTTGCGTCTGCATAGTCGGCTCTGGGTCTCCCAGCGTCTGCATCATTAGTACTTACATTTGATGAGGTGTCCTGGCAGCGGAGAAGTGGAATAATCCCTTAGCAAGCATTTACTTATTAAACCCCAGTGGTAGAGGCGTAAGAAGTCATGTGATGTCAGGAGAAGGCGATATCTATACATGGGAAGCCCCGCGCCAGGAATACGTGAAGTCTGGAGATGATGGGGAACGTATGACAGGCCCCCCCATAACGCTCCAGGTGACAACTATAGGCCTCGGCCTGACCTGCTACAGTCACATTGCTCTGTGCCAACAGTCATCCAACCCCGGGCAGGTGGCCCCACTGTTTTGGCCCCCCACCAAACTTCTATTATTGGCACCACATGAATATTTGGGGCAAAATGTTGTGTTTGGACTTGAAACAGTAAAACTTTTCTTGTGCTCATGAATACTCTCCACTTTTTCATTTTGTCTCCAGAAAACACTACTCCCAGTGAGGTATGAACATCCATGTGACAGCCCCCAGACAGCACGGAATAAAACAATGGCTTCCTTAAAGGATATTTTCACCACCATTACCAACTCCATATTTTTGCTTCCCTAAATACCTATCGCTCCACTGGTTCCGGCACAGTTGGAATTTTTCCTCTAAACCTCACTATTCCCGAGCAATCAGTGACTTTAGTTTAACCTCCCAGATGGGTGGTCCAGTATGCCTAATTAGCATAAAATTGGAGCGCCGATTACTCGGGAACAGCAGAGATTAGAGAAAAAATTCCAACTGCACCAGAATCGTAACAGTGACGTCTTTTAAAGGGTGCAACGAATAAAGAGTTGTTGTTGGTGATAATATTTCCCCTTTAAGGAGCACACAGCTTGTATTTCTAGTTCCTGTGGACTGTCATGTGGATGTTGAAGTTGGTGAAAGATCGTACTTAAAGGGGGCTTTGGATATGTCATAAATGTCCTACTCTATAGAAAGAAGAGACCTCTGACCTCTAATCCTTGGGGAGGTCACATGCTCAGAGCTCTCCACTCACTCCTATGGGACGTATAGGGAACAGTTCATGCACAACCATCTTATCTGCCTGAATGAGCTCCCAGCTGGTCAGGATGGTGGCAGAACATGCTGGGAGTTGTAGTTATGCCCTTGTTTCTACATTAGGGAATGTATTATTGCACGTCCTAGCTTCAGGAATATCGTATTATGGAACCTGCTGGTCACGTATGGACACTGAGTGGCCCCCTGCGGCTCGGACTCGGAATTGATTGGGCTAATTAGTATCAGATCTCCTCCCATTACCTTCACCTTCACCTCTGGCCGGAGCGTTCCCAGCACCCGTATCCACAGTGACTGCACCAGCAGCAGAATAGTGAGTGCAGCTATGGGGTATAATACAGGATGTAACTCAGGATCAGTACAGGATAAGTAATGTCATGTATGTACACAGTGACTGCACCAGCAGCAGAATAGTGAGTGCAGCTCTGGAGTATAATACAGGATGTAACTCAGGATCAGTACAGGATAAGTAATGTCAGGTATGTACACAGTGACTGCACCAGCAGGTAAGTACAGGTATAGAGCTATCGGTGTGACCCATCTACAAGTAATAAGTAGTTATTACCCCTGGAGATGCCTCTTACTCCCTCTGCTGGTGACACACTATAATTACACTTCACATCTGGCTACTGTCCCTTTAATATCACTTAATCCCAGCATTACATCCCTGTAGGCAGCGGGCAGGCGTTGTGTTTGCGTCTGCATAGTCGGCTCTGGGTCTCCCAGCGTCTGCATCATTAGTACTTACATTTGATGAGGTGTCCTGGCAGCGGAGAAGTGGAATAATCCCTTAGCAAGCATTTACTTATTAAACCCCAGTGGTAGAGGCGTAAGAAGTCATGTGATGTCAGGAGAAGGCAATATCTATACATGGGAAGCTCCGTGCCAGGAATACGTGAAGTCTGGAGATGATGGAGAACGTATGACAGGCCCCCCCCCCATAATGCTCCAGGTGACAACTATAGGTCTTGGCCTGACATGCTACAGTCACATTGCTCTGTGCCAGCAGTCATCTGGCCCTGGGTAGGTGGCCCCACTGTTTTGGCCCCAACCAAACTTCTTTTATTGGCACCACAAGAACATTTGGGGCAAAATGTTGTGTTTGGACTTGAAACAGTAAAACTTTTCTTGTGCTCATGAATACTCTCTTTTTGTCTCCAGAAAACACTACTATCAGTGAGGTATGAACATCCATGTGACAGCCCCCAGACAGCACGGAATAAAACAATGGCTTCCTTAAAGGGTATTTTTACCACCATTACCAACTCCATATTTTTGCTTCCCTAAATACCTATCGCTCCACTGGTTCCGGCACAGTTGGAATTTTTCCTCTAAGCCTCACTACTCCCGAGCAATCAGAGACTTTAATTTAACTTCTCAGATGGGCGGTCCTGCAAATGCCTAATTAGCATAAACGTTAAGCCCTGATAACTCGAGAACAGCGGAGACTAGAGAACTGCCCCAGAATCAGATCAGTGACACCTTTTAAAGGATGCAAAGAATTAAGAGTTGTTGTTGGTGATAATATTTCCCCTTTAAGGAGCACACAGCTTGTATTTCTAGTTCCTGTGGACTGTCATGTGGATGTTGAAGTTGGTGAAAGATCGTACTAAAAGGGGGCTTTGGATATGTCATAAATGTCCTACTCTATAGAAAGAAGAGACCTCTGACCTCTAATCCACGGGGAGGTCACATGCGCAGAGCTCTCCACTCACTCCTATGGGACGTATAGGGAACAGTTCATGCACAACCATCTTATCTGTCTGAATGAGGTCCCAACTTGCCAGGATGGTGGAGTTGTAGTTATCCTCCCGTTTCCACATTAGGGAACGTATTATTGCACGTCCTAGCTTCAGGAATATCGTATTATGGAACCTGCTGGCCACGTATGGACACTAAGTGGCCCCCTGCGGCTCAGACTCGGAACTGATTGGGCTAATTAGTATCAGATCTCCTCCCGTTACCTTCACCTTCACCTCTGGCCGGAGCGTTCCCAGCACCCGTATCCTGCTTCCTATGCTCTGTCATGGCGCTCGGCCTCCCCCCGCTCCTTGTTTTATGATAAACATCTGTGTAATACGCTCTCCCCTGAAGCTGACGGAAAGTGACAGCTGCTTTTCGGACTCGCACGTCTCTCCCAATATGTTTTGAGTTACTGAGATCCGGCTGCTGTCCCTCCAGCACCCTGCAGGCACCCGCCAAGAAGATAAATTCATTAAGAGATTTGTGCATTTCCATTGGGGATTCTGGACCTGGAAATCGGACCGTACCTGGCAGCACGGGGGAAGCATGAGGAGCCATTGTATGGATCATAGGTCACTGTGCCCGGCCACCAGGGGGAGCTCATAGCTATAGACAGCTCCCTGATATTGGGGGTCATTCCATCCCCTCATACTAGGACTCAGGGCCCGGTAGTGCCTCCACTTGTAGGGCAGAAGGGTCTCATCTGACCTCTCTCCTCCCCATAGTAGGTTTTTAGGTACTTTGGAGACAATGGTAGATCCATAAAAGAGGTTTGTGCACCAGGTGCTGGGTGCCAGGTAGGTACCTCTGAGCTGAATTAGGCTGAATAATTCCATATATAAGGCACACCGGACTATAAGGCGCAGGGTCCAGGGCGTGGAGGAGGTCCGGGGGCTTGGTGTGAAAACCGAGCGGAGAGGTCGCAACCAGCGACTCTCCACAGACCCGGCAAGAGGTGAGCGGTCTCCCCAGGGAGATGGGGAAGGGGATCCGTTCAGGTGGAGGAGGGCAGCGGACCCTACTTACATAGGTCTCCGCTACCGGAGACAGCAGATCTCCAGCAGGCGCTATGGCGCCTGTTGTTCGTGCCACGTGGTCTGCAGTTCCCGCTCGAGATCTGCTGTCTCCGGTAGCGGGGACCTATGTAAGTAGGGTCCGCTGCGCTCCTTTAGTAGGGTCCGCTGCCCTCCTTTAGTAGGGTCCGCTGCCCTCCTCCATACATAAGGCACACCGGACTATAAGGCGTACTTTGGATTTCTAAGGAAGGTTTTTATGTGCGCCTAATAGTCCGGAAAATACGGTAAGTATCTTCTATACACAGAGCTGAGCTGCTGTATCTAAGCCATCATTATAGATGTATCTACCATACACAGAGCTGAGCTGCTGTATCTAAGCCATAATTATAGATGAATCTACCATACATAGAGCTGAGCTGCTGTATCTAAGCCATCATTATAGATTGATCTTCTACCATACATAGAGCTGAGCTGCTGTATCTAAGCCATCATTATAGATGTATCTACCATACATAGAGCTGAGCTGCTGGATCTAAGCCATAATTATAGATGTATCTACCATACATAGAGCTGAGCTGCTGTGTCTAAGCCATCATTATAGAGATATCTACCATACATAGAGCTGAGCTGCTGTGTCTAAGCCATCATTATAGGAATCTACCATACATAGAGCTGAGCTGCTGTGTCTAAGCCATCATTATAGATGTATCTACCATACATAGAGCTGATCTGCTGTATCTAAGCCATCATTATAGAGATATCTACCATGGATAGAGCTGAGCTGCTGTATCTAAGCCATCATTATAGAGATGTCTACCATACATAGAGCTGAGCTGCTGTATCTAAGCCATCGTTATAGATGTATCTACCATGGATAGAGCTGATCTGCTGTATCTAAGCTTCCATTATAGAGGTATCTACCATACATAGAGCTGAGCTGCTGTATCTAAGCTGCTGTTATAGAGGTATCTACCAGACATAGAGCTGATCTGCTGTATCTAAGTTTCCATATAAAAGTTATATACAAAATATACATCTTGAGGGTTATTACTATTACTGTTCTCATGGTTGTATAGGCTGGTGAACACTCAGTTGATATTGCATTAGGGGGTGGGGGTGGGGGCTGAGCCAAAATTTAGCAATAGGGCCTGGGGCCCCTTACACAGTAGATACTAATGCAATACATTTAAAGGGGTTGGCCACTTTTCAATAAATCTCAGGATTTCCCAGCTCTCACCATGCTGCCCTCTACATATATACACAACTTCCTTCTCACTGCTCTAGGCTGCCCCAATGGCGTCACCCACTGTGTCTCTCTCATGGTCCATCCTCACTGACAGAGCCTGGAAGAGGAAGGGGGAGGAGCAGGGTGAGTCATAACTCTGCTGCTACAGCTCCTCCTATTCATCAGAGCTCGGACATGTAAACACAGAATCATAGAGGGGCTGCGCACTTACAGGAGGACTTACATTTCAGGGATTGTTAGTAAGGCAGTAAAAGATAGGTAAGATTAAACTTCTATTCACACTCCTGGAAATGTCTGTAATATATCATCCTTGTGCAGCAGCACCTTAGATTTTATCTGGTCTTCTTCTCATAGGTCCTGCAGGTCTTGCAGTATGTGAGGACATATCTCTGGAATAATCTTTGATAATATCCTGGCGAGGTAATGGCTCGGGCCGCCGTGTTTTCTGAAGAGACTCTTTGGGGGTGAAGACGTGAGGCGGAGTAATCTGTCCCGACTCTCACCAGACTTCGCTCTCATCCAACTTTCTGTCGCCACTCTATTGTTTTTCAAACAAAATGCCTAATTTTTTGGATTGCCGGCCGGACGCTTGGCAGAGCCCCGCACTTTCTTTTCTGCAATATCTCACTTCGGGATTGATAAACCTATTTTATCAGGGACAAAAATCTTAACCTCTGCTGTGGGGCGAACGTCGAGAGCCAGGGGCTGCCGCAACGAATAAGGGTCAGTCCCATGTAATGGTCTCTGACAGTCCTGTTATGATGATGTCGTGGTAAACGTGGCACTACGTGGGGGAGGGGAGGCCGCAGGATACATCACTGAGGGGCTTATTATATTAAATCTTAAAATGGGATGTGATTGCTGAGCTTCGGTAGAGAAATGTGCCAAAAAAGCCATAAAAAATCTCAACCCAAGTTATAGACCGGGCAGACCTTGGGGTAACTTAGTTTTTTCACATGGGCGCTGATCCACTGATTCTGGCACAATTGGAATTTTTTCTCTGGCCCTCACCATTCCTGAGCAATGAGCATTGGAAGTTTCAGAACCCAATATGCAAATTAGGCTCTAGAATGTCAAGTGGGGGGTGCCAGGCTGCGTGCTCCCGCCTACCTGACAGAAGAGAGTATATTGGAGGCTTAAACTGTTGATTTCTCAGGAATGGTAGTGGCTAGAGAAAAAATTCCAACTGCTCCAGAATACATAGAGAGGGGACTATTAATGGGCGGTAGAGGGTTAGGGAGTTAAAGATCCCCTTTAAACCCAGTGTTTGGGAATCTTCTTGTATGGGGGGTAAATTTACAATCCCAATAGAGAACAGGGTGCGTCGGGTGCCCTCATCTATAGTAGGTCTAGTGCTGATGTTTTTGGGGGCACAAATCCCTTTGCACGTATGTTCCGGATTCATCTGGGTCATGTTATACATTACTCTCATTACATTAAACCCGTGACATATGTTCCGCTGAGGGTTTGGACAGCTGACAACACGCAGTTTTACTGATCATTAGAATTTCAATGGGAAAGCATTACAACTTTTTTTTAGGAAAAGCAAAAACTTTCAGATGTACTTTTTATACATCCGATTTCCCTCTGGGCTGAATTTGGACGACCACTCATGTGCGACACAGAATCCTCCTCATCAGGACGAAGGAGAAACTCTTTAGTGAATATATATATATATATTTTTCGATGTCCAGCCAACACAAGGGGCCCGTCCTCTTCACGGGCCGGTCACAGCCACTGCCTCGCAACGCACAATTACTTAATCAATCTAGCGCTTTTCCCAGTGCCTCAGATTCATGGGTCGCAGCCAAGTAGGTTGCAACACAATTAGCAAAATGCCTTGTGGAAAATTAAGCGCTGCAGAGCAATTTATGGACATGGCAAAAGCAGCTTTCTTCCAATTAATCAAACACAAAAGGACATGAATTGTGCTTTCCCCGGGCCCCCTCCTCCCCCCGCTGTCCCATTATTTACGGATTCACCACAATAACATGGAATTCTGCAGTCATTCTCAGCCCAGACACCGGATTAGGGAGAGAACCTGTTGGGGTAGGGGGTGGGTATGAGGGTAATCTGATGGCTTTCAGTTCTGTGGGTCTGAGGTCAGATACTGGTCCATGCTATTTGTTGCTTTGTTAGTCTGTGTGGGGATGTAGGGGCCCCTGACGTAGAACAGTCAAATAAAAAGTTGTGAACCTATTACTTGGCTAAAAAGACCAAAAAATAACATGTTAGATGTATGAAAATTTCTGATTGGCTCGCTGACTTACTAATGGTTGGTCAGACCCTCCCCCGAGGACCTTTGTCAATTGATTTGACTCTTCTTTCCCAATAGACATCATGCATAGGGGGGAATCTGACTTCAGATGTTGTGGTCACCCACTTGTCCATGTTATTTGTCATTATGTATATGGGAACAATTATGGAAAATTGGGATCTGCGAGAGCCACGTGGCAAGGTGCATCCCAAACCTCCAATATCTACCAAACCCTCCAACATGCACCTTCAGAAGTCCCACCTACTGTATTCTTCTTCCTCAAGATAATTGATGACACAGGAACCTGAATTCCTTTAATCTATGGTGGAAAATGTTCTCCCCACACCCCTCAAGATTAAGAACAGTCCAAGGCTTTCATGACTTCTTCATGGGTTGCCATGTTGGAAGGACATTGTTGGATAATCAAGGGTGATGGAAGTTGCACAGGTGACATAGTTGGAGATGAAACTTTTTGAAAATTGGTTTTGGTAATGACTATTTCATACTGCGGAAGTAATTTTGAAAGTCTGTGAGCAACTTGGTAAAATATGTGGTCCCCCAAGGGCTCTATGGAGTAATCGAATGTGAGTAATAGGACTTCGTGGACTTAGTGGTGGGTCTTAGTTCTTGAGCAAGATTTTTTTCTTTTGGGCTTTTCATTTGCTTTACTTCACTGTATCTGGAATCACTGATCCATTAAAGATCCTCCGGCCTCAGGGGGCAGCCCAAGGTGCCAAGCCGTCCATCTCCTCAGCCACTATCAGTCAAATTCAATAAACTAACAACATATTCGGACAAACTCAATGCAGAGGAGGATCTAGGAGCCCAGCCAACATTACAGCTCCCAGTGAGACACGGCGAAATATTACTGTCAGTGTAGATAAACAAACAGCCTAGGAAGTGAGAGGAGGAGGTCAAGGAAAGAAGAAGATTCACCGCTGATGGGAAGCAGATTGGGTGGAGGACAAAAATATTCACAGTTCACAGAGGTGGGTTTGGTCTTAAAGACTTGCGTTTGTAATGGAGAACCTTCTTGTATGATAGAGGGGACATGTTTGGGAGAGATTTCTTGTGGTGGATACCAGGGGGAATATCTTCTTCGTCTTACTCCTTCTTACTCATCACAATTTGTCTCCTGTTATATCTCAAGGTTTGATTTTGAAGGGCAAACCCTTCAAAGGGCAATCTCCCTCTATAAAAGATTGGGCACGATGATTTGGAGAAATAGATGATAGCGGAGTGCACCACCAGCCATCTAAAGCATATGACCAGCTTATGTCTGCCATATTCACTCATTGAGTAATTGGGAATTACCCATACATCCTCCGTTAACCTTGTAATCTAGGCCCCAGAGATGGACACCAACTTAGGCAACATTAGAAAGAAAAAATTTGTGAATCATCAGCCAATCATTATAACCCCCCCATCTACACATGAACATTAAAAAGGGTTTAAAAACCCTCCTCCAAAAACAGTGCCCTTCTTAGTATTGCATCTTACCTAAAACAGGACTGGGCCCTTACATAGAGGTTTTCAAAAAGTTGCATATCCATTAGTGTCATCCTTAATTTTCATCTAAATATCTCCGAGTGCCAATAAATACAAAAAATTCGGGAACAGTTTGGTACAATCTCAAAAGCCTTGGACTTCCCCATGCCTCAAAAATATGGGACTTTGTAGGGATAGTAACTTGACATCAATGGTGGTGACCATGGACTTCTTAGGGATGTCCTACTGAAACTTCCATAGACTAGCCGAAGCCGTGTCTCTGCCAGGTTCAGAGGTCTACGACCCCGGATAGAAGAGATAAAACCTAAATGTGGACTTTCGAAGAATAGACAGATGATTTCCTAGCGCTTCATAAATGTAAGGTCTAGAGGAAAGACTACACCACACCGTTTTCTGATCCAACCAAGGTCCCTGGGACACAGGATTTTCCAAACTCAGGAGCTGTAAAGGGGCATTGGTACTGGATACCATGGTTGTGGCCATGGACCTGATGACGTTATGGTGAGCCCAAGCAGATAACTTTCCATAGTTGTCCCATTGACGCTCGGAAAATCCAACACCGGATAGGGGAAGTTTCCAGTGCCATCCTACTGAACATTGCAAAATGTAGGGGCACCTAGGAGTCTGAAATCTGACCTGGCACTGTATTTTATGTTTTTTTAAAAAACATTTTTAGGGACCTTTGTATTGTATAGAATCTGATGGCCAATTTTGTAGCATTGGACCCCAAATAAATTTGGTAATTTTTCTCCTCTTGTACAGAACAAACATGGAAGACCCTTCCAAGACATCCCAACCCATATCCTCTCAATAGCGCCCCCTATGTCCCAGGGTATGGACCAGGGTCTGGACAATGCATTGATGGAGATGATTTCATGCAGTCCAAGATGTTATTGGAAAGACAGGATGCAATAAAGTTGCCAGTTATTACTGCAGCGCACACGGAGTCACAGCTCCTCGCCAAGAAAAGGAAAAAAATCCTCCACTCCGAGCAGATGTTTTTCATATGGGAAGGGCTCGCTGCAAGATTTATGATGGATTTTGGATCCGACGTGTTTAATTTTTGCTTTTAATTACACAGAACCTGCACTTAATTACATCATTTATAGTTTTCCGGGATAATCCTTGTTGACACCACGCAGATCTCTTGTATGTCTCGCAGTGAGAAATGTGCTCAGCCTCGCAGAGCCTGGCTAGGACTATCCCTTTAAATCAGCGTTGCCCCCGGAGACGTGAAGTATTATAAATCTCAATAAACTAGAACTGTCTTATAATAAATGATTTTTGGGGAGAAAAGTAAACATGGACACAATGTAATGTGCAGCTTTATAGCAGATGATCCGCTGACAGCGCAGGAAACAGATCATGTCGTAAAACTCATATACATCGGGTTATAAAACGATAGATCCGCATTAACCCTGTGCATACTGGAAGGCTAAGTGTAGCTACGAACAGACGGTTCCCACACATTTCCCATGGTGTTGTCTATGGAATACTGTGACCCGATACAGGAGGCTTTCCCAACCAGAACCCTCTAAACTCAGGACTATCTCGGCCTGTGCTGGTGACCTGATGCAAGCGGCTGTCCCCACCAGAACACTCTAAACTCAGGACTATCTTGGCCTATGGGCTGTGATCCGGTGCAGGAGGCTGTCCCCGCCAGAACCCTCTAAACTCAGGACTATCTCGGCCTTTGTACTGTGACCAGATGCTGGCGGCTGTCCCCACCAGAACACTCTCAACTCAGGACTATCTTGGCCTATGGACGGTGACCCGATGCTGGCGGCTGTCCCCACCAGAACACTCTAAACTCAGAGCAATTATGGCTTATGTTCTGTGACCTGATACAGGTTGCTGTCCCCGCCAGAAAACTCTAAACTCAGGACTATCTTGGCCTATGAGCTGTGACCCGATGCTGACGGCGAGATGACGCCAACCCACTGTAAGAATGTTATTGCAACAACTACACTACACGTTTACTAGCCACATGCCTACAGGGAGGCAACAGAGATTCATATACAGTCATATTCCCAGATCCTCCGGTGGGCCAGTCCGATATCATGTAGCAGACAAAATTATGATTATAATGGTGATCAGGGGCACTTTTACAGGGTTGTTGGGATTGTTAACTTCTGACTGGGGCTGCTTGGACCCATCAAATTAATTGATAAATGAGATAATTAGCAAACGACACTAGGGGCCACCTTTATCAATTCTTGTTCGCCTGTATGTAAGCTGTGATTTAGTTTATCCCCATGTGATGGTTGTAGCTATTATGGGGCAATGTGGTTGTCTCTGTTACGGGATGCTGTGGTTGTAAATGGTATGGGGGGGCGCTGTGACTGATTTCATAATGGGGGGACAGTTTAGAGGTTTGAGGCCACCTATCCTCACGTCTCTTAGAACTTATATGGATGGAGGTATCTATACATTACACCCTCTTCCACTGTATCATCATTGCTGACCTGAGGGTTTTGTGGTACAAAATAATTTTTTGGTAAGTTTCCTCATTGATCCTTTTATCTTTAAAGGAATAATCTGATACAACCCACACGTCTATTATATCCTATATTTTTCATGACATCTGTAGAGCAGAACTTCTGGGTGGTGGGATCACAGACTTCCTCGATATCTGCACCATCAAAGAAGACTCCAATTAATAAATTGGCCTTTTTCAACCCGGGAGGAACATCTGCCCATCAGAGGGGTCGCGTGAGGCTCCTATAATGGGACCCCCCACTTTTAAACCACCGTCTATAACACTGGTGGCTTCATCTGTGGTCTTACACCCTACAGCTACACAATTGAAGACCATATTAGTAGAATACTCTGTTTGACAAAAACGTCTGGATCTTTTCCAAGACCACATTTTGCCCAAAGTCACTGGACCATTAATGACTGGTCCCTTGGACCCCAAACCATTGATGGTCAAAGCATTGTTTCGCTTTTGTCCAGTGTGACTATTTAGGTAAGTATTACCGATCTCCGGCCGTTGTGGTTCCCCCGTGTTATACCCTTCGCTCTTTAATAATGATCACACTCATAGTAATTTTGTGAAATAGCTTCACATCTGCTGCGGGGTTACTCTATTGACTCACCATCCTCTTACTTGTGTTTTTTTTTTACATCTCCCCTGTGTCGGCCAATCCCTAATTTCGCATCTCGACCTCTTGTTCCATAACTTCTTCTTCTTCCGACTTTCTCTCTGGTGAGAAGAAAATCTAGAACGTCCTCTCGCGGACAACCCAGAAGCTGTGGGTGGAATTACTCAAGGTTTACATTATGGACTAGTTAATTGCCCCCAAAAGATTCTTTATTATCTTATTATTTAGTTTGTGCCATTTGGGTTTTGTTTTCAGTCGATTTGGTGGTAAGAATGGAAATTTTGTTGGGCGTGATAAATTCCTTGGTGGAAATTTTTTGGGGGACCTTCCCTCTAACCTGTCTCTATACTCTATATAATTATCTCACCTACTATGAGTTTATTGTGGGAAGGGGCACCACATACGTCCACCAGTGTGGGCATCATGGACCACTGGACAGCTGATTTGTGCCATCAAATGGGTTTCTTCAGAGTCAAAACACAAACATTGTGAAAAAGTAGGCATAATCCTAGTGGGTTGGCGTTGGCCAAGGAGCCTTTAGCCTTGGCCAAAAAGTCTTGGATAACCTTTTCAGGCCTTTGTGTCAATGTATACTAAAAGGGTTGTGTGAACTTTGGTCTTTGTTGTATAAGGAAGACCACATGAAGCCCATGACTGAAATGCCACAAACCTACTGCATGATCTGCAGATCTATTGAGTGTTGACCTTGGCCGTGAAGGAACCATCATCAGAGTTTCTTCAGCTCTTGAGTTTGCTGACCCACAGATTTAGGGTTATCCTTCAAAAATGGTTCTATGATTTAGAATAAGCTGAGGGAATATTAACTTAGTGACCCCAATTTTCAGGACTGTTTATTCATGACAGGGTAAGTCCTAGTATGTAGGACTATACAGGTAAGTCAGAGCACAAGTGCAATAGTTAGTCTTGGAAACCTAGAACCAGAGCCACGACATAAAAATGTATTTTTGGGATGACCACTACAAAGGTCTTTAAAGGGTTTAGATCTAACACTTCTTACAACAAGGAACAAAGGTTCAGCCTAAGCAGCTGTCAAAAACTCCCCGACCATGTGACCGGAGGAGGGGGGGGGGGGCGCCAAATGGTTAACCTGGCAAAACTAAGCACTGACCCTAAAAAATCCAAAAACTACCTCAAGTAGATGAACAAACGTATATATAGAAGTATCTAATCATAGCTTGACATCTACTGTGACAGCAGGTCGGCTAAGACCCCCAACTGTTCTCTATTTCTACAAAAAAGTGCCAAAATTTATCTTCTCCATTTTTATCTTTTTAAAAATTAAAATTAAAATATTTAAAGAATTACTTGGGTCCTTATAAAATTAGATGTTTTTTAAGTCTCTTGGTCAAGGGTTTTCTCCTTTCCACAAATTGACGTGGAGATCAGCTGTACAAAAAGTTCCCAAAAATTGAAGTGGGGTCTAAAAACAAAACAAGATCATGGTTGGAATCTGGGTCAAGGGATTTAGTCCAAGCTAGAATTTCTGAGCAATCTACCGAACGCTAGAACCTATACACTGGAGATCTGTCTATGAGCTCTGCTACGCCCCCTATGGGGCTCATTTTCTAAGCGTCCAAACGCTGCACTTTCGACGGGCTTCCCGAATATTTCCGTTTTGCGCCAAATTGCCTGGGATTTTGGCACACGCGATCGGATTGTGTCGCATCGGGGCCGGCTTTCAAGCGACAGAAATCGGGGGGCATGGTCGTCGGACAACCGGACGGATTTGGAAAACCTGCGGAATTTAAAAAAGAATTTGTGTCGCAAGATCAGCACTTACATGCACCAGGAAGAAGAAGGTGAACTCCGGCGGACCTCGGCGCAGCAGCGACACCTGGAGGATATCGGGCGCACGACCTTATTGAATCCCGGCAGACGCGAATCAGCGTCGGACAACGCGCTGCGGGATCGTGACTGGAACGGGTAAGTAAATGCGCCCCACTAGGTCTGATGGCTTTGAGTATAAGGATAGAAGGATGAATAACTCCCAATTACAATGGAAATAGACTCATTTGAATGAGAACTAGACCCAGATTTCCAGAAGTTGCAGATGTGCCAGATGTCCCCAGAGAGAAGCGAGAGGAGACAATTCTGTTGCTTCTGGCAATTTATCTTGTGCTGGTTCTGAGATCTTAAGTTAATTTATGGAAAGTTTGGGTCTAGAAATCATCAACAAAGGAAAATATTCGACTTATCCTACTGTGTGTAAAGGTTCTGGAATCTGAATATTAGTTACTGTGCGGAGGAACCACGATCTATCTCATATCTATCATATCTATATGTATAATGGTCATATACAGTATATATTCCTAACAAGGCCCACCGGCCGGTCAGGACCCCCGCGCACCGGCTCACTGCACCCCCTGTACACATGTTAATGTCATTGAGGCGGCTCCAGGTGTGTGAATGGCTTCCAGGTGTAATGGAGGCTCATCCTGAAATCATCAAGAAGCCAGCAAGCACCCCATTAACAGATCCCACGTGCCCCTATAAACAGGTGATATACTGCCTAGGGACGGGCAAGGCCGGGGAAAGAAAAGGAGAGGTGAAGCATCTAAATCCACAGGCCCCAGGTACAAAGAGAGGGGGATTGTGCCCGCTCCATATGGTGCACAGTTTAACCCCTTTGAGGTGGGCTTCTGTGCGCCGTGTGTTAATGCCAATATAAAACATGGAGGATTAGCACATGATGCATTGCGGCTTGTGGCCCCCAAGGGACCGAAAACAGAAGGGCCTGTCTCCAGCCTATAATGGCTGCGTATAGATCCCAGGGCCTCAATCTCATTGTGTCAGATAATAACCCAGAATTTACAATCTGTTCTTGTGTGTGAAGGGAACACGACCTAGAAATATCTACTGTATATATCTATGAAGTGAGAGCAAGATCCACAGGGGCTCAAGTGACCGGGGATAGTGATATATATTAATCGGTTTATCTGTCTCATATGTATCTATCATGTCTATCTATCTCATATCTATAGACAGATAAGGTCTTTATCCATGGGAGGGGGCATATAGCAGAGCAGACAGTGTATGTTATGGCTGTGATAGCAGAGCTGAGAATCTCTCATTTGTGATCCGTCTCATCTCTTTTTTCTATGTGTCAGATACTAGAAGCTAAATAAAAGATTGGTGGGGGTCTTAGTGATGAGACTCCTACAGATCACAAGAGCGATGGAACCAATGGGTTCCAAGGTACCTGGAACCCACAGAATGAAAGTATGAAATCTATAGTACAGCTGCACCGCTCCCTTCCATCTTCCCGGGGTCTTAACTCGAGTCATATGTGAATTTCCCCCTTTTTCTCTGGATTTGAGGCCACATTTCGGGTATTTCCCCTGCAGAGTAGAGCCTGTGTGAGATGTAACGAGGCTGGAGGTGCAGAGACTTCCTGTAGGACCTGGAGCTCCCCCGCTTGCCGCTCCGCCAGCTTTCTTCACACTTGCTAAGAGCCTCCACAGCCCGTTACACACGCAACCGAAGGTGACAATCCGTGTTACATGTCTGTGAAGTTAACGGATTCCAATCACCCGGAACGCCTCGAGCTCCTTCTACCGCTGTAAATGGCCTGTTTTATGTCAATTTGTAAAGAGCTGAGTACATGCAATGCTCCCAACCATCCTGGATTCAGCGGGACAGCCCCAGTTTCACCGATGTCCCGCCGTCCCGGGTGGTTGGGAGAATGTCTCGGACTGCCACTCTCTCCCCCAGTTTGTCCCATCTCCTCCTGGTCACGAGAGAAGGTAGCTCCTCTACTCAACTGGCTCTTCCCCTCCTCCAAGTCACAGTCAGAGCACAGGGGAAGAGGAAGTGAGGAGCTGCTGGAGAACAAGGGAAGGTAAGTAACATTTTTTTTGTTTAATACCCCGATCCAGGGGACAGGGAGGAAAATGCAGGACAGGAGGCCACAGGCAGAGGAGGATGGAGGACTAGACGCCACAGTATGAAGAGGACAGCAGGCCACAGAAAGAGGAGGATGGAGTACAGGAGGCCACAGTATGAGGAGGACACAAGGCCACAGGAAGAGGAGGATGGAGGACAGGAAGCCACAGTATGAGGGGGACACAAGGCCACAGGAAGAGGAGGATGGAGGACAGAAGGCCACAGTATGAGGGGGACACAAGGCCACAGGAAGAGGAGGATGGAGGACAGGATGCAACAGCATGAGGAGGACTGGAGGCCACAGGAAGAGGAGGATAAAGGACACAAGGCCAAAGTATGAGGAAGATGGAGGACAGGAAGCCACAGTCTGTGGAAGATTTAGGACAGGAGGTCACAGGAACAGGAGGATGGAGGACAGGAGGCCACAGTATGAGGAGGACAAGAGGTCACAGGAAGAGGAGGATGGAGGACAGGAGGCCACAGTATGAGGAGGACAGGAGGTCAAAGGAAGAGGAGGATGGAAGACAGGAGGCCACAGTATGAGGAGGACAGGAGGCCACAGTATGAGAAGGACACAAGACCACAGGAAGAGGAGGATAGAGGACAGGGACCACACCATGTGAGGAGGGGTGGGGGTAGGAGTACAGATAGTATTATGTGTGAGTTTGTGGAGATAAATGATTGTTTTACAATCCGTTCAGCCAATCAAAGAACATGGCAACGCCCCAGAGAAAAATAAATGGTTACCGCCCCCTTTTCCCCCCTAATTCACTTACAAACGTCCGGGGGTCGTGTCCTGTCAGGGGGTGGACGGATTTGGAAGAAACAAACACCAAATTGCTCAAGAGATGATCGGGGATCACATGATAATCAGCGCCATGTACAGGTGACGGGTCATGTAAGTGCACCCCTCAAACACAGTAAAATAAAACTGCTTTACAAAATTGTACCCCCAGACCCCAAAATTTCCAGTGTGACCCCTAACCACAATGTCCTTAGCATAGCCCTGATCCATAACATTCTCATTGTACCCATAGACCACAATATTCCTAGTGAACCCCAAAACCACAATATTCCCAGTGTATTCCCAAATCTCAATATTTTTTTTACTGTACCCCAAACCACATTATACCTAGTGTACCCCCAAATGTCAATTTACCTAGTGAACCAAAAAATCACAATATACCTAGAGTACCCCAAACCACATTATACCTATTGCACCACAAACGACAATATAACTAGTGTACCCCCAAACCACAATATATCTAGTGTACTCCAAACATTATACCTAGTGTACCCCAAATCACATAATACCTAGTGTACCACAAACGACAATATAACTAGTGTACCCCCAAACCACAATATATCTTGTGTACTCCAAACATTATACCTAGTGAACCCACAAATCACATTATACCTACTGTACCCCAAATCACATTATGCCAAGGGTACCCCAAATGACAATATATCTAGTGTACCCCAAAACACAATATACCTAGTGTACCCATCAAAAATATTCTTACTGTACACCCAAACCCCAATATTCTTAATGTACCCGCAAACATTATACCTAGTGTACCCCCAAAACACAATATACCCAGAATATTCACAAATTACAATATTTCTATTGTACCCTACACCACTTTACTCCTAGTGTAGCCCCAAACCTCAATATTGCTAGTAGCACCCCAATATTTAGTGTGTAATCCTGATCCACAATATTCCTAGTAAACCACCAAACCACAATATTCCGTGTGTATCCCCTATAATCCCTTATCCCCACTATTCCTAGTGTACCCCCATCCCACAATGTTCCCAGTTTCCTTCTTTTCCGCAGTGCACCCCATTTCCACCTTGTCCTGGCTGCAGCGATACACTGTCACGACACCGCTCCGCAGACTCCCAGGTGGGAATGAGATATTGAGAGGAAATTGATGGGAATATTCCGGTGAGCGCCGCGTCCTGCTAAACGCATAAAGCGAGGATCGGTGATAATGTAACAGTCCCGGCAGGGGAGACGTTATCCATCACAGCAACATCTGCACGAGGCTGCCCCCGGGGAGCCCTAAGATCAACTCAGGTTACTGGTCCCCCGGAGCGTGACACAGGGGGGCACAGGCACTGCATGGCAAGGGAAATAGAGTCAGAACACTAGGGGGCGCTCTCACAAGTCATTACTATAGCCTGGAAACAGCGCCACCCTGGTCCACAGGCCATTCATGGTACTGCAAGTGGAAATCACTTGAATGCAATACCAGACATTGCCTGTGGATAAGAGTGGCGCTATTTCTCTGCTAAAAACTATTTGTAATCTAAAACGACTTTATTAAAGGGGCTACACCTGAAATGTGGGGTCCAACACTGCAGATGGATTGGTGGTCAATATCAAAAGATTGTGAATATCCTTTAGATTGGGTTTTAGTAGATTGGACAAAAAAAGTATTTTTTTGTGTGGAAACAGCGCCCCCCTCTTACTGGCAGTCAGTGCCTGGTATTACATCTCAGCTTTATTCTGGGAAATTGTGGCTGCAATACCAGTCGTCGCCTATGGACAGGAGGGGCGCTAATCTGAGTCCATAGTAATGGAGTTAGTTTAAGGTCATGACTTTTCTGTATATAAATTGTATTTCAGTAGAAATAACCTTCCCCAGCAAAGATCTACCAAAATATAAAAGTTTCTAAAAACTTTCCTGACCTATTACTATCATTCTGTGGAGATCAGGGGGTTAATTGGTGATTAGGTCGACTCGTCAGGCCTGGCAGGCAGGTTTCATAGTGTAGTGGTTATCACGTCTGCTTTACACGCAGAAGGTCCTGGGTTCGATCCCCAGTGAAACCAAGGCTCAAATTTTTTTTTTACTTTTAACATTTTTGTTTTTTGTTTTTAACAATTATTTGGTTAATTAATAAAAATCTGCTGTAATTGTGCGAGGGAAGACAGGACTACAATATTACCATAGTAATTATCACCTGTAATGTTGCTCTCCCCTAATGCTATAACGAGGCAGCGTCTTCTTAAAGGGATCAGATTTGAAGAGTCTAGTCGGATCACCCCCCGCTCTTCAGTAATAACTCCACTATGTCGGATATTGAAATTTAACACCTTTCACTAACATGAACAGGTAACACCCTTGACTCCATGGGGATTTAAAGGGATTATACACATTGGATAATCCATTCATGTTAGATTCCTTAATAATAAGTGATCAGAGGAAAACTGCTGCTTAGATCATGGGCGACGGATCAGGGGAGGAACCCAGCAGCAAGTGCTCAATTTTCCTGCAGCACCCCCCCAGGAGACATGAAGTATTACACTTTTTAAATATAGATGAATTTTATTGGTTGTCCTCCAAAGTGAGAAACTCAATGGGGCAGATTTACTTACCCGGTCCATTCCCGATCCAGTGGCGCGTTCTCTGCGGTGGATTCGGGGTCTTCCGGCGATTCACTAAGGCAGTTCCTCCGACGTCCACCAGGTGTCGCTGCTGCGCTGAAGTCCGCCGAGGTCCGCCGGAGTGCACGATCCTATTCCTAGTGAAGGTAAGCACGTGTCCAGCGACACTTTTTTTTAAAAAATGCAGCGGTTTTTCCAAATCCGTCGGGTTTTCGTTCGGCCACACCGCCCGAAATCGGATCGCGTGCGCCAAAAACCCGGGGCAATACAGGAAAAAATCGGCGTGAATCGGAAATATTCGGGTAACACGTTGGGAAAACGCGAATCGGGCCCTTAGTAAATGACCCCTACTATGTTTATAAAGGATTATAAAGGTTGTGTCATAATAGACAAATAGGGGGATACGTGTCTGATTGCAGGGGGTCCAACTGCTGGGAACAAAAAAAATATCCCAAAAGTGACAAATACCACATAGAGGAACTGTGCTCCATCCACATCATTGGGACTATTGGGAAGACTTATACAGCAGTCCCATAGAAGTGAATGGAGCCAAGGTGGAGCATGTATAATTTTTGGGACTTTTTACCCCCCTAGTGGTTAGACCCCCCCAGTTATCAGACTATAATGAGTTAGGGAATAAGTGTATATTGTGCCACAACCCCTTTAATTGGATTTCCAGAGCTTAAAAATCATGGCTCCTTTCTTCCAAAAACAGCGCCACACCTGACCGTGGTCTGTGCAGGTATTGCACCTCAGCTGCATAGAGATGGACGGAGCCGATTACACAACTAGGTCATGTTTTTGGATAAAAGCAGCCATTTCTTCAAGAGGATGCTCTTCACTGGTCCTACCTTTAATCAATTAAATCTAATTCTATGGTTACTTTACAATTTTTGGAAATGTTTGACTTTCCATATGAATGTTCCTTACTGCAGGAACTAGTCACCATCTTGACAGATTTCTAAAACTTCTGTAATTTTATCACAGCCCCAGCGGAAATCTGGGGTCAACCGTTCCCAGGAAGTCTCGGGAGGTGATAGATTTCATAAACGTTGCCCGATGTCGGAGTGATTTGGGTTTATGTGTATTGTGAGGGAGCAGCCCGTCCCTACAGAGCCACATCTCATCTCCTACCATCAGCCGTCACTTGTAATGGGACTTGTCTTGGATTTATGGAACTGGCCCGTAGCCAGCGCCGTTATTAAGCGCCCTTCAAACTGATACTAAATATCATCCCCCTTAAGCGTGGCTGTGTGGCTGTGCCGGGCCTGTCTGCATCACCCTTGTCTCCCTTCATTAGCGCTCAGGCGTGGAGCAGAAATGCAGAGTCCTCGCAGGTATGAACCGTTCCCGCAGGAATGTGACAAAACATCTGGATAATGTTTGTTCGGCGCAGCACATGCCCAACGCTCGCTGTTATTACATATTGCATCATAAAACTTATTACAAGTAGTGCGTGTCAGGGGGGAGATAGGAAATACCCTGCCGGCTTCAAGACCCTTCCCGATTCCTGGGATACAGTCCCTACGTGGACAACGTCCCATAGAGGATGTAATCTACACGACGTCTTGGAGAAAACATTTCAGCCATTGATGGAGTCTCCAAGACCTTCTGAAGATCGTCTATACGTCTCGTGAAGATGGAGTTACCAAAACCTTCTGAAGACCTTCTATACGTCTCGTGAAGATGGAGTTACCAAGACCTTCTGAAGATCTTCTATACGTCTCGTGAAGATGGAGTTACCAAGACCTTCTGAAGATCTTCTATACGTCTCGTGAAGATGGAGTTACCAAGACCTTCTGAAGATCTTCTATACGTCTCGTGAAGATGGACTTACCAAGACCTTCTGAAGATCTTCTATACGTCACGTGAAGATGGACTTACCAAGACCTCCCAAAGATCTTCTACACGTCTCGTGAAGAAGGGATCCCAGTCTCTAGCTCCATGCAGGTGCTACTACTGGAAGAGTGTAGGAGGTCTTCGTCAAGGAGATGGTTTGATGGAGATAGGAGTAAGTTAGATATTTCTTAAGGTATGAATAGCTTTAGAGACCATACATGGTAAAAAAATACTCTTCCAACTCAAAGACCCTAAGCCGAGTCCGCTGACATGGTTCCTCAACTGACAATGACCCACCGAGGTTGGAATCTAGGTCTGTGTCTTTGAAGATATTAGCCACAGTTGGACTGCAATTGAAATGAGGAGCTGCCATGATTGGAACCACTACCCAGATGCTTAAAGACGCTTCCCGATACCTTTGATACTGTCCCTGCGTTGACAATGTCCCATAGAGGTTGTAACACAATGGGGGTCATTTACTAAGGGCCCGAATCGCGTTTTCCTGACGTGTTATCCAAATATTTCCAATTTGCACGCAATGGAAATCAGGGGCGTGGCCGTAAAAAAACCTGACGAATTCGGAAAAACCGTCGCATTAAAAAAAAAAGTGTCGCTTGACACGTGCTTACCTGCACCCAGCGGAGGACGGCGAAGTTCAGTTCAAACTGATGAACTTCAGGACAGGAGCGACACCTGGTGGACGTTGGAGGAACTGCCTTAGTGAATCTCAGCCGGAGCCGAATCCCCCGCAGAGAACGCGCTGCTGGATCGCGAATGGACCGGGTAAGTAAATCTGCCCCATAGTCTTGGAAGAAGTATATATATGGTCCAAGATTCCAGCCAAAAGATTGTTTGATACCCCCAATATGCCTCTAGAATAGGGGGAATCTGAGACTTCTTACCACCCCTACCACCTTGTACATGCTGAAGCTACCATTAGTAGAGGGATCCATCAAAGAGATTCTTATTATTATGGGAATTGGTAACATATCTCATCATTTAGCAGCAGCTTTAGAGAACATGTATGGCAGTCCTTGATTGCTATGATACAGTCCTTGCACTGATGACCCACATTGGTTGTAAACTATAAAATGTCTCGAAGGAAATGTTTAAATGGTCCATATGTTTAACCATTGACTTTACTTTGCTTGAGGAACTATCAAGATCTCCTGATAACCTACCAGGAGTGAAGGTCTCCATCATGGAGATTACTACTGTGGTCCATTGTTTGAGTTGAGACAAGTTATAGGGAGACACCAAAGGATTCCAAGAACCAAAAGGTTGGGTTTCATGAAAGTCCTTCCAAAAAGTTGCTGGTCTGGTCCTGATTTGGTTCAACATTCCATGTTTTAACCGGACTTTCATGAACTTGTCATGGCCTATGAGGTGAGGTCCAAACTTAGGCCTTCAAATTTAGAAAGAGACTCTATTTGGTCCATTTCAGTCCTATTAAGCAGTGTTTCGAGTGCCATGGTGCATTCAATTAGCTTGTGTGGAAATTGGGCCTCCGTGATCAAATATTGGCAGACCCTCAATAATAGAGTCCTAGAAGAACCTAGAAGTTTTTGTGGTGGACACATGGAGACAATACTTTCACAGAAAACTTTATTTTAGAATTAAAAGATTCTCCTGCTTTTCTACTGATGGTACAAAACCTTGGATGGACAATATAAGGGTCAAAGATATCACTGGTAATGGTCGTCCCCTGGAGGCCATAGATAGGCGGAGGTCTCCTGGTCTCCTGAGATGTCTGCTGGTCGTAGTAAAAAACGTAACAAACCGGTAACAGCAAATTATTAACATCTTCATTCCCACCCATGAAATGTGTATCCTATGCCAGATATGTCAAATATGAAGCAACGCTGGAGGAACCTTGGATGAAAGACCCAAAAAAAGAGATCTCCTCCTAGACCGGAGGCCGAGCGAGACTCGCTCACGATTTCTGATTTTCTCATTAGCAAAAGAGTAAAAGAGAAAAACGGAATAGTGACTAGACTTGAGTGGGAATGCTGCATGTTAGCGGAGGAAGTCAGGGTCCCAGAGCCCCCATAAGTGTTTAGTGGACCTCTACTGTGGGAAATGCACGCAGATATTTAGCTGTCTGTGATTACAATCCAAGCTCGGATCTCTGCCCTCTATTCCCGCAGATTACACATTATTTATGGAGTGAAAATCTCCAGGCAGGTTATGTGTGTGTTCAGACAAGTGAAAAGACGGCTCAGGTTAGTGACTAATACAGTGGGGCTCAATTACTAAGGCTCCGGATGGCGCATTTTCGTTGGGTTTCCGTTTTGTGCCGAATTGCCACGGGTTTTGGCACACACGATGGGATTTTGTTGCATCAGCTTGCACGTGACAGAAATCGGGGGGCGGGCTGCCGGACAACCTGATGGATTTGGACAAACCGCGGAATTTAAAAACGCGATTGTGTCGCAAGATCAAGCACGCACATGCACCAGGAAGAAGCCGGTGAACTCTGGCGGACCTCAGCACAGAAGCGACGGATGCAGGAACTCGGGCGCACGATCTTAGTGAATCGCGCCGGACCCAAATCCTTGTCGGACAACGCACCACGGGATTGCGATGGGACAGGGTAAGTAAATCTGCCCCAAATGTGGGGGTTTACATAGTTTTCTGTCTCAGTCAAGTTGCTAAAATACGACCATCTAGAACACTGTGGCTTTCGTAAATCTTGGCAATGAAAATCTACGCACCCTACAGTGAACAGATTGTTAGGATCAAGGTTCCTGGATAATCTACTAATCACAGATCAACCAAAAAGTAGGAAATTGGAGCGGCTGTCAGTGACTGGTGTTCAATTCTCCCTAATCCGTTGGGTAGAAGTGCTAGGGTGTCAAAATGATCCCCCACAATGTGCACATCATTAGGTTTGCGGATAATCTTCTGACTTCAGAAATTAACACAGAATTGCACAAATGGATCGGCTGTCACTGGCAGCTGCTCCATCCTCCCATTTCTATGGACATCTCTGATATGCAGGAACCACAAACTGAATGCAACGTTCATGGTGGAGGTCAAGTGTTTGCTTTCTATATCATCTACTAAAATTTGACCCAAGTCATAGAAGGTTCCTGATAACTAATGAGAATGGAGCGGCTGTCCATGACAATCGCAATCCTGTGTTTATTTCTGAAATTAGAAGACTGTCGATTAGCGGGAACCTTAATAATTTTCACATTGTGGGGACACTCTGTTTTCTTGGTATCTAATCTAATACAATTTGCAAAATTAATGCGAATTTTGCTACCCTGGCACTTCTATCCAATGAATCAATGAGAATAGAACGGCTGTCATGGACGTGTCATCCCACTTTCTGTTGGATGTGTGATATAATTATCCAGGAACCCTAATCCTATGAATCTATGCGTGGGGGCATATAATTTGCTGGTTACCTAATCCAGTTTTTGATGCTGAAGCTTAGCACCGTGGCTACATCACAGAATGTGACTAATGAGAGTGGAGCGGCTGTCAGTGACAGCAGTTGCAGCCGCAGTAAGAGAGGACTATCTGGTTGGTTAAGTAGTCTAGATCAGATTTGTCAGATCAATTCTAACTCTATCACATTGGCTTTTCCAAAATCCCAACATGTGTCAGGCAATGAGAATGGAGCAGCTGTCACTGACCATGTCATGACAGCCGCTCCATTCTCAAACTTCTGTATTGATCATTAGTATCAGGGAACTACACTGGAACATCCAATTTCACAGATCCCCTCAAATCCACTCATTTCTGTGTAACTAATCTGATGCAAGTTCCTGATATCTACTAACTCTATCCTCCGACTCCCTGTCCCTGCAGAGATGTCTGATAAGAATGGAGCAGCAGTCAGTGACAGCCGCTCCGTTTTTACACTCCTCACATTCCGGTGACATATCCAGATACTGGAAGTAAACACAACTGAAGGAACTGGTCAGATGATTGAGTATTTAGTATTTTTTGACTATTGGCCAATTTATCAATCAAAGGGGGGGGGGGGCACATATTTTTTTAAGATTCTAATCATTCTATTTAGATCTAATTAGATTCACATTTTTGACCATTCTTATAGCCACAGTACAATTTGCCAAATAATTGGCAACTCTATCATCTTGGCTTTCCTAGGGTATCCCTGGAGAAAAGGTCACAACTGCTGAGGATGGAGCGGCTGTCATTGACAGCCGCTCTTTTTTTTAACACTTTTGTTTCAATTTCTAGAACTTTCAAGAACCTGGGAGTCAGTAAAAGTGAAAATTACTGATCTGCTTATTGACTAGGAATATTTTCCAAGATAAAAATCGGATCACCTGCATCAGGGACTTACTGTATACCGTGCTATGGCATTCAATGAACAGAGCTCCCCCTAGTGGTGTGTATTTCTGAGGAATATCACCAGATTTTAATATGGAGTCCCCATTATTTGTGCTAATATATTTGCGATATGGAACACATTCACACCAAAAACTGTGACATCATCACCCTGTCCATACATCTGATGACATCACTGCTCGGGAAATATAAGCAGGATACAGAATCCTATAGGACATCGTATTTAATGGGGGGGGAGGATAATGGGGAGTTAGTTGAGCGCTTAGACGTCGGCTTTCGTCGAATGTCAGCTGGACCTAAACCATGTGCAAAAAAATGTAATGAAAGCGGATACCTGGAGGATGCCCAGTGGCAGCTGCTTTCTCATCGCCGCAGATTCACCGCGTGGTAAAATAATCTGTCTCAGGGAAGGGAGTTTAATAGCAAAAACAATTCTGCAGCGGGGGAGGGGAGCAGACCAAACACCGGCCAGGATTTCATGCGCTGGGGATGACCGCTACAAGCTGTCACCTGCTGCAGATGATTACACAGGCGGACCACCGGCCCTTATATAGGACAATCGCCAAAGAGGCAACTCCCTAATATAGCCACCATCATGCCATAGCTCTCTGCCTCATTTATGTGCGTCACATTGATATACTGGGTGAGACCTATGGAAAGTACAGTCTAAGGAGCTGTGATCTGATTGGGTGGGAGCTAAGTATTACCCTGTGGGAGAGCAGTGGGGACCTCACCATTACCCTAGATCACCAGGGATCTTAACATGTACAAATTCACTAACCTGAACCAATGCACTGGGGGTGTTCTTGATTACCCCTTCACTGCACTAGACCACCAGGGATGTTATCATGTACCACTGGGGATGTTATTAATTACCCTACCACTGCACTAGACCACCAGGGATGTTATCATGTACCACTGGGGATGTTATTAATTACCCTACCACTGCACTAGACCACCAGGGATGTTATCATGTATCACTGGGGATGTTATCCATTACCCTATGACTGCACTAGACCACCAGGGATGTTATCATGTATCACTGGGGATGTTATTAATTACCCCTTCACTGCACTAGACCACCAGGGATGTTATCATGTATCACTGGGGATGTTATCCATTACCCTATCACTGCACTAGACCACCAGGGATGTTATCATGTATCACTGGGAATGTTATCCATTACCCTATCACTGCACTAGACCACCAGGGATGTTATCATGTATCACTGGGGATGTTATCCATTACCCTATCACTGCACTAGTCCACCAGGGATGTTATCATGTATCACTGGGGATGTTATCAATTACCCCTTCACTGCACTAGTCCACCAGGGATGTTATCATGTACCACTGGGGATGTTATCCATTACCCTATCACTGCACTAGACCACCAGGGATGTTACAGTATATATTGATTCACCAGCCTAGACTACCGGGGGATATCATTTACCCTTCAACTACGCAGAACCACTTGGGAGGTTATCATTTACCCCTTCACTGCACTGGACCATGAGGGATTTTATACCCCATCACCACCTGGACCATTGGGAATGTTATCAATTACCCCAGTCACTGCACCAGACCACCAGGTTGGTTATTGTTTAGCCATTGACCTAGATCATCAAAGATGTTATCACTTACCCCTATACTGCCCTAGACCGCCAGGAGTGTTATCACTTACCCTTCCTTTACCTTAGACCACAAGAAACATTCACAATTTCCCCTTCACTGCCCTCGGCCATAAAGAGGCTTATTACTATTTACCCCTTTGCTGCACTAAACAAACAGAATTATTATTATTTACCCCTTCACTACCCAAGGCCACCAGGGACACTATTATTATTCATCCCTTCACTGCCTTTGGCCTCCAGGGATATTAATATTTACCCCCTCATGGTTTATTATTATTTATTACTTCACTATAGGAGATGACCTAGGATATTTGCCCCTTTACTGCCTGGGACTTCCATGGTTGTCATTTATCCCTCTGTAACACCAGTCCACCTGGGATATTATGTGTCCCCCTCACTGTACTAGATCACTATATTAATATGTATTAATATTAAAATATTTCCATGGTGGCTGCAGCAGGGCACGCTGGGAGTTGTAGTTGGCCAGTAGCGAGATATCCAGCACTTATCCGTGTCTCCGTGTCTACACTCCCGGATTCCTTTCTCCGTGCATCATTCCTGGTAATGGCAGTAATCAGGACACCCACAGACCCATATCCGGGAGCAGACATCACTACAGCCGGAATAGATAGGACGGATGAGACAATGTCTGTATGGAGACTACAACTCCCAGCATCTCAGGCACATCATTCATTAAAGGGTCTTTGCCTGTACAGATCCCAGGCTTCCTCCAGACCACTGTCCGCACATTTGTCTCCACTTCTCAAGCCCTTGTCACTTTCCCTTCCCGCTCTGGGGGCACCTGTCCTCCGTCACCTGCCGCCCCTGCCCCCAGCGTGACATTTACAGGCCCAGCAATAAAAGGGGGGGGGGGGGGGGTAATTAGCCCCAAATCAATACTAATTATCCCGCTGCTGGTGACGGCACATTAGCATCGCCACGCAGACCACTGGGCAGTGCCAGCTGTTTTCCATTAAAATATCTCGTATGTCTCATACTGAAGCCGTCACAGGATCCCTTTAATGATATTAGACAGTCATATTGGAGGGGGGGGGGGGGGTATCTGTCCATTACTATACGTTTCTTCCACTAAAAGAGAATATATAATAATCCGGCACATACAGGAAGATCACCGGTCAGCGAGAGGTTTATAGGATTTAAAGGGGTCCTTCCCTATTGTATAAAAAGGCTTCCGGATTAAGCGGTACAATGTATCACTACAGATGGCGGTTCAGTTCAGACCCTGAACGATGATGAACGGGTTTTATAGAAGTAGAAATAGTGATCTCTAAAAATCGTTTCCTTGTAGAATCGATTAGTCATGTCTATGTATAAGACACACCCAGGGGAACAGACAAGACCAATCAATCCCCCGATACACTGATGAAAGGAAATAGGGCATTTTATAGACAGATTCTGGTGCAAATTGTGTTTATACGTTAACTCCCCCCGGTTTGTATAAAGGGGGTAACACAACGTTCTATTCAGATCAACACTAAATTCTAATCTCCCATTCCGTATTCTGTCCGCTTGCCCCACCACTAGGGGGAGCTCACTGAAGGTGGATAACAAAAAACATAGCTTCTTTCTTTCACAAATAGATTCACCCCTGTCCCCAACTTTTTGGGCTTAGCTAAATGGGCGTTAATCTTTTGTTATTCTTGGTGGGTGTGTCTGTGTTATACCACCCCTTTGTCTAATATGAGATAACTCCCATATAAACTTCCCAGGGCCATATCTTTTGAAAGGGTGGACAGATTTTTTTAAAAAAATAACATCAAACAGTTTAGGGGGGCGGCGGCCATCATATGAGGGGCGTAACACAGCATTTTGTACTGGATGACACGCCCCCTTTAAATTCAACAATGGAGGAAAACTTGTAACATTCCAAACCCCGGAATCTCCTTGGTTCTAGAATGTTGGGGGTTGGGGGCAGCTGTATCAGGGATCGGACCACATCTGGGGGAGGCCAAGACCCATAGTACAGAGGCTAGAAGGGGCTCTCTGCTTCTTAGTGACTTCTGCAGAAGTAACACCATTGTGGAGCGAAGTCTGAACATGACTCAGCGGGAGAAGATGAGGGATTTCGAGGGATCGGGGATGAGTAATGTGGATTTTTGGTTTTATTCCAGAGAACTTCCTGAAATCAGGACTAATTAGCATCTTATAATATGAGGCGAGAAGTTACTGTACTTACACTGGAGGCTGTAAATGCTACAAAAACAACCGCAGGAGACCGAGACAGCGGGAGGGGGAGTATTTTTAGTAGCGAGCTAAGTCAGGTGGGTGCCTGCTTATTTCATGACATCTGTAGAGCAGAACTTCTGGGTGGTGGGATCACAGACTTCCTCGATATCTGCACCATCAAAGAAGACTCCAATTAATAAATTGGCCTTTTTCAACCCGGGAGGAACATCTGCCCATCAGAGGGGTCGCGTGAGGCTCCTATAATGGGACCCCCCACTTTTAAACCACCGTCTATAACACTGGTGGCTTCATCTGTGGTCTTACACCCTACAGCTACACAATTGAAGACCATATTAGTAGAATACTCTGTTTGACAAAAACGTCTGGATCTTTTCCAAGACCACATTTTGCCCAAAGTCACTGGACCATTAATGACTGGTCCCTTGGACCCCAAACCATTGATGGTCAAAGCATTGTTTCGCTTTTGTCCAGTGTGACTATTTAGGTAAGTATTACCGATCTCCGGCCGTTGTGGTTCCCCCGTGTTATACCCTTCGCTCTTTAATAATGATCACACTCATAGTAATTTTGTGAAATAGCTTCACATCTGCTGCGGGGTTACTCTATTGACTCACCATCCTCTTACTTGTGTTTTTTTTTTACATCTCCCCTGTGTCGGCCAATCCCTAATTTCGCATCTCGACCTCTTGTTCCATAACTTCTTCTTCTTCCGACTTTCTCTCTGGTGAGAAGAAAATCTAGAACGTCCTCTCGCGGACAACCCAGAAGCTGTGGGTGGAATTACTCAAGGTTTACATTATGGACTAGTTAATTGCCCCCAAAAGATTCTTTATTATCTTATTATTTAGTTTGTGCCATTTGGGTTTTGTTTTCAGTCGATTTGGTGGTAAGAATGGAAATTTTGTTGGGCGTGATAAATTCCTTGGTGGAAATTTTTTGGGGGACCTTCCCTCTAACCTGTCTCTATACTCTATATAATTATCTCACCTACTATGAGTTTATTGTGGGAAGGGGCACCACATACGTCCACCAGTGTGGGCATCATGGACCACTGGACAGCTGATTTGTGCCATCAAATGGGTTTCTTCAGAGTCAAAACACAAACATTGTGAAAAAGTAGGCATAATCCTAGTGGGTTGGCGTTGGCCAAGGAGCCTTTAGCCTTGGCCAAAAAGTCTTGGATAACCTTTTCAGGCCTTTGTGTCAATGTATACTAAAAGGGTTGTGTGAACTTTGGTCTTTGTTGTATAAGGAAGACCACATGAAGCCCATGACTGAAATGCCACAAACCTACTGCATGATCTGCAGATCTATTGAGTGTTGACCTTGGCCGTGAAGGAACCATCATCAGAGTTTCTTCAGCTCTTGAGTTTGCTGACCCACAGATTTAGGGTTATCCTTCAAAAATGGTTCTATGATTTAGAATAAGCTGAGGGAATATTAACTTAGTGACCCCAATTTTCAGGACTGTTTATTCATGACAGGGTAAGTCCTAGTATGTAGGACTATACAGGTAAGTCAGAGCACAAGTGCAATAGTTAGTCTTGGAAACCTAGAACCAGAGCCACGACATAAAAATGTATTTTTGGGATGACCACTACAAAGGTCTTTAAAGGGTTTAGATCTAACACTTCTTACAACAAGGAACAAAGGTTCAGCCTAAGCAGCTGTCAAAAACTCCCCGACCATGTGACCGGAGGAGGGGGGGGGGGGCGCCAAATGGTTAACCTGGCAAAACTAAGCACTGACCCTAAAAAATCCAAAAACTACCTCAAGTAGATGAACAAACGTATATATAGAAGTATCTAATCATAGCTTGACATCTACTGTGACAGCAGGTCGGCTAAGACCCCCAACTGTTCTCTATTTCTACAAAAAAGTGCCAAAATTTATCTTCTCCATTTTTATCTTTTTAAAAATTAAAATTAAAATATTTAAAGAATTACTTGGGTCCTTATAAAATTAGATGTTTTTTAAGTCTCTTGGTCAAGGGTTTTCTCCTTTCCACAAATTGACGTGGAGATCAGCTGTACAAAAAGTTCCCAAAAATTGAAGTGGGGTCTAAAAACAAAACAAGATCATGGTTGGAATCTGGGTCAAGGGATTTAGTCCAAGCTAGAATTTCTGAGCAATCTACCGAACGCTAGAACCTATACACTGGAGATCTGTCTATGAGCTCTGCTACGCCCCCTATGGGGCTCATTTTCTAAGCGTCCAAACGCTGCACTTTCGACGGGCTTCCCGAATATTTCCGTTTTGCGCCAAATTGCCTGGGATTTTGGCACACGCGATCGGATTGTGTCGCATCGGGGCCGGCTTTCAAGCGACAGAAATCGGGGGGCATGGTCGTCGGACAACCGGACGGATTTGGAAAACCTGCGGAATTTAAAAAAGAATTTGTGTCGCAAGATCAGCACTTACATGCACCAGGAAGAAGAAGGTGAACTCCGGCGGACCTCGGCGCAGCAGCGACACCTGGAGGATATCGGGCGCACGACCTTATTGAATCCCGGCAGACGCGAATCAGCGTCGGACAACGCGCTGCGGGATCGTGACTGGAACGGGTAAGTAAATGCGCCCCACTAGGTCTGATGGCTTTGAGTATAAGGATAGAAGGATGAATAACTCCCAATTACAATGGAAATAGACTCATTTGAATGAGAACTAGACCCAGATTTCCAGAAGTTGCAGATGTGCCAGATGTCCCCAGAGAGAAGCGAGAGGAGACAATTCTGTTGCTTCTGGCAATTTATCTTGTGCTGGTTCTGAGATCTTAAGTTAATTTATGGAAAGTTTGGGTCTAGAAATCATCAACAAAGGAAAATATTCGACTTATCCTACTGTGTGTAAAGGTTCTGGAATCTGAATATTAGTTACTGTGCGGAGGAACCACGATCTATCTCATATCTATCATATCTATATGTATAATGGTCATATACAGTATATATTCCTAACAAGGCCCACCGGCCGGTCAGGACCCCCGCGCACCGGCTCACTGCACCCCCTGTACACATGTTAATGTCATTGAGGCGGCTCCAGGTGTGTGAATGGCTTCCAGGTGTAATGGAGGCTCATCCTGAAATCATCAAGAAGCCAGCAAGCACCCCATTAACAGATCCCACGTGCCCCTATAAACAGGTGATATACTGCCTAGGGACGGGCAAGGCCGGGGAAAGAAAAGGAGAGGTGAAGCATCTAAATCCACAGGCCCCAGGTACAAAGAGAGGGGGATTGTGCCCGCTCCATATGGTGCACAGTTTAACCCCTTTGAGGTGGGCTTCTGTGCGCCGTGTGTTAATGCCAATATAAAACATGGAGGATTAGCACATGATGCATTGCGGCTTGTGGCCCCCAAGGGACCGAAAACAGAAGGGCCTGTCTCCAGCCTATAATGGCTGCGTATAGATCCCAGGGCCTCAATCTCATTGTGTCAGATAATAACCCAGAATTTACAATCTGTTCTTGTGTGTGAAGGGAACACGACCTAGAAATATCTACTGTATATATCTATGAAGTGAGAGCAAGATCCACAGGGGCTCAAGTGACCGGGGATAGTGATATATATTAATCGGTTTATCTGTCTCATATGTATCTATCATGTCTATCTATCTCATATCTATAGACAGATAAGGTCTTTATCCATGGGAGGGGGCATATAGCAGAGCAGACAGTGTATGTTATGGCTGTGATAGCAGAGCTGAGAATCTCTCATTTGTGATCCGTCTCATCTCTTTTTTCTATGTGTCAGATACTAGAAGCTAAATAAAAGATTGGTGGGGGTCTTAGTGATGAGACTCCTACAGATCACAAGAGCGATGGAACCAATGGGTTCCAAGGTACCTGGAACCCACAGAATGAAAGTATGAAATCTATAGTACAGCTGCACCGCTCCCTTCCATCTTCCCGGGGTCTTAACTCGAGTCATATGTGAATTTCCCCCTTTTTCTCTGGATTTGAGGCCACATTTCGGGTATTTCCCCTGCAGAGTAGAGCCTGTGTGAGATGTAACGAGGCTGGAGGTGCAGAGACTTCCTGTAGGACCTGGAGCTCCCCCGCTTGCCGCTCCGCCAGCTTTCTTCACACTTGCTAAGAGCCTCCACAGCCCGTTACACACGCAACCGAAGGTGACAATCCGTGTTACATGTCTGTGAAGTTAACGGATTCCAATCACCCGGAACGCCTCGAGCTCCTTCTACCGCTGTAAATGGCCTGTTTTATGTCAATTTGTAAAGAGCTGAGTACATGCAATGCTCCCAACCATCCTGGATTCAGCGGGACAGCCCCAGTTTCACCGATGTCCCGCCGTCCCGGGTGGTTGGGAGAATGTCTCGGACTGCCACTCTCTCCCCCAGTTTGTCCCATCTCCTCCTGGTCACGAGAGAAGGTAGCTCCTCTACTCAACTGGCTCTTCCCCTCCTCCAAGTCACAGTCAGAGCACAGGGGAAGAGGAAGTGAGGAGCTGCTGGAGAACAAGGGAAGGTAAGTAACATTTTTTTTGTTTAATACCCCGATCCAGGGGACAGGGAGGAAAATGCAGGACAGGAGGCCACAGGCAGAGGAGGATGGAGGACTAGACGCCACAGTATGAAGAGGACAGCAGGCCACAGAAAGAGGAGGATGGAGTACAGGAGGCCACAGTATGAGGAGGACACAAGGCCACAGGAAGAGGAGGATGGAGGACAGGAAGCCACAGTATGAGGGGGACACAAGGCCACAGGAAGAGGAGGATGGAGGACAGAAGGCCACAGTATGAGGGGGACACAAGGCCACAGGAAGAGGAGGATGGAGGACAGGATGCAACAGCATGAGGAGGACTGGAGGCCACAGGAAGAGGAGGATAAAGGACACAAGGCCAAAGTATGAGGAAGATGGAGGACAGGAAGCCACAGTCTGTGGAAGATTTAGGACAGGAGGTCACAGGAACAGGAGGATGGAGGACAGGAGGCCACAGTATGAGGAGGACAAGAGGTCACAGGAAGAGGAGGATGGAGGACAGGAGGCCACAGTATGAGGAGGACAGGAGGTCAAAGGAAGAGGAGGATGGAAGACAGGAGGCCACAGTATGAGGAGGACAGGAGGCCACAGTATGAGAAGGACACAAGACCACAGGAAGAGGAGGATAGAGGACAGGGACCACACCATGTGAGGAGGGGTGGGGGTAGGAGTACAGATAGTATTATGTGTGAGTTTGTGGAGATAAATGATTGTTTTACAATCCGTTCAGCCAATCAAAGAACATGGCAACGCCCCAGAGAAAAATAAATGGTTACCGCCCCCTTTTCCCCCCTAATTCACTTACAAACGTCCGGGGGTCGTGTCCTGTCAGGGGGTGGACGGATTTGGAAGAAACAAACACCAAATTGCTCAAGAGATGATCGGGGATCACATGATAATCAGCGCCATGTACAGGTGACGGGTCATGTAAGTGCACCCCTCAAACACAGTAAAATAAAACTGCTTTACAAAATTGTACCCCCAGACCCCAAAATTTCCAGTGTGACCCCTAACCACAATGTCCTTAGCATAGCCCTGATCCATAACATTCTCATTGTACCCATAGACCACAATATTCCTAGTGAACCCCAAAACCACAATATTCCCAGTGTATTCCCAAATCTCAATATTTTTTTTACTGTACCCCAAACCACATTATACCTAGTGTACCCCCAAATGTCAATTTACCTAGTGAACCAAAAAATCACAATATACCTAGAGTACCCCAAACCACATTATACCTATTGCACCACAAACGACAATATAACTAGTGTACCCCCAAACCACAATATATCTAGTGTACTCCAAACATTATACCTAGTGTACCCCAAATCACATAATACCTAGTGTACCACAAACGACAATATAACTAGTGTACCCCCAAACCACAATATATCTTGTGTACTCCAAACATTATACCTAGTGAACCCACAAATCACATTATACCTACTGTACCCCAAATCACATTATGCCAAGGGTACCCCAAATGACAATATATCTAGTGTACCCCAAAACACAATATACCTAGTGTACCCATCAAAAATATTCTTACTGTACACCCAAACCCCAATATTCTTAATGTACCCGCAAACATTATACCTAGTGTACCCCCAAAACACAATATACCCAGAATATTCACAAATTACAATATTTCTATTGTACCCTACACCACTTTACTCCTAGTGTAGCCCCAAACCTCAATATTGCTAGTAGCACCCCAATATTTAGTGTGTAATCCTGATCCACAATATTCCTAGTAAACCACCAAACCACAATATTCCGTGTGTATCCCCTATAATCCCTTATCCCCACTATTCCTAGTGTACCCCCATCCCACAATGTTCCCAGTTTCCTTCTTTTCCGCAGTGCACCCCATTTCCACCTTGTCCTGGCTGCAGCGATACACTGTCACGACACCGCTCCGCAGACTCCCAGGTGGGAATGAGATATTGAGAGGAAATTGATGGGAATATTCCGGTGAGCGCCGCGTCCTGCTAAACGCATAAAGCGAGGATCGGTGATAATGTAACAGTCCCGGCAGGGGAGACGTTATCCATCACAGCAACATCTGCACGAGGCTGCCCCCGGGGAGCCCTAAGATCAACTCAGGTTACTGGTCCCCCGGAGCGTGACACAGGGGGGCACAGGCACTGCATGGCAAGGGAAATAGAGTCAGAACACTAGGGGGCGCTCTCACAAGTCATTACTATAGCCTGGAAACAGCGCCACCCTGGTCCACAGGCCATTCATGGTACTGCAAGTGGAAATCACTTGAATGCAATACCAGACATTGCCTGTGGATAAGAGTGGCGCTATTTCTCTGCTAAAAACTATTTGTAATCTAAAACGACTTTATTAAAGGGGCTACACCTGAAATGTGGGGTCCAACACTGCAGATGGATTGGTGGTCAATATCAAAAGATTGTGAATATCCTTTAGATTGGGTTTTAGTAGATTGGACAAAAAAAGTATTTTTTTGTGTGGAAACAGCGCCCCCCTCTTACTGGCAGTCAGTGCCTGGTATTACATCTCAGCTTTATTCTGGGAAATTGTGGCTGCAATACCAGTCGTCGCCTATGGACAGGAGGGGCGCTAATCTGAGTCCATAGTAATGGAGTTAGTTTAAGGTCATGACTTTTCTGTATATAAATTGTATTTCAGTAGAAATAACCTTCCCCAGCAAAGATCTACCAAAATATAAAAGTTTCTAAAAACTTTCCTGACCTATTACTATCATTCTGTGGAGATCAGGGGGTTAATTGGTGATTAGGTCGACTCGTCAGGCCTGGCAGGCAGGTTTCATAGTGTAGTGGTTATCACGTCTGCTTTACACGCAGAAGGTCCTGGGTTCGATCCCCAGTGAAACCAAGGCTCAAATTTTTTTTTTACTTTTAACATTTTTGTTTTTTGTTTTTAACAATTATTTGGTTAATTAATAAAAATCTGCTGTAATTGTGCGAGGGAAGACAGGACTACAATATTACCATAGTAATTATCACCTGTAATGTTGCTCTCCCCTAATGCTATAACGAGGCAGCGTCTTCTTAAAGGGATCAGATTTGAAGAGTCTAGTCGGATCACCCCCCGCTCTTCAGTAATAACTCCACTATGTCGGATATTGAAATTTAACACCTTTCACTAACATGAACAGGTAACACCCTTGACTCCATGGGGATTTAAAGGGATTATACACATTGGATAATCCATTCATGTTAGATTCCTTAATAATAAGTGATCAGAGGAAAACTGCTGCTTAGATCATGGGCGACGGATCAGGGGAGGAACCCAGCAGCAAGTGCTCAATTTTCCTGCAGCACCCCCCCAGGAGACATGAAGTATTACACTTTTTAAATATAGATGAATTTTATTGGTTGTCCTCCAAAGTGAGAAACTCAATGGGGCAGATTTACTTACCCGGTCCATTCCCGATCCAGTGGCGCGTTCTCTGCGGTGGATTCGGGGTCTTCCGGCGATTCACTAAGGCAGTTCCTCCGACGTCCACCAGGTGTCGCTGCTGCGCTGAAGTCCGCCGAGGTCCGCCGGAGTGCACGATCCTATTCCTAGTGAAGGTAAGCACGTGTCCAGCGACACTTTTTTTTAAAAAATGCAGCGGTTTTTCCAAATCCGTCGGGTTTTCGTTCGGCCACACCGCCCGAAATCGGATCGCGTGCGCCAAAAACCCGGGGCAATACAGGAAAAAATCGGCGTGAATCGGAAATATTCGGGTAACACGTTGGGAAAACGCGAATCGGGCCCTTAGTAAATGACCCCTACTATGTTTATAAAGGATTATAAAGGTTGTGTCATAATAGACAAATAGGGGGATACGTGTCTGATTGCAGGGGGTCCAACTGCTGGGAACAAAAAAAATATCCCAAAAGTGACAAATACCACATAGAGGAACTGTGCTCCATCCACATCATTGGGACTATTGGGAAGACTTATACAGCAGTCCCATAGAAGTGAATGGAGCCAAGGTGGAGCATGTATAATTTTTGGGACTTTTTACCCCCCTAGTGGTTAGACCCCCCCAGTTATCAGACTATAATGAGTTAGGGAATAAGTGTATATTGTGCCACAACCCCTTTAATTGGATTTCCAGAGCTTAAAAATCATGGCTCCTTTCTTCCAAAAACAGCGCCACACCTGACCGTGGTCTGTGCAGGTATTGCACCTCAGCTGCATAGAGATGGACGGAGCCGATTACACAACTAGGTCATGTTTTTGGATAAAAGCAGCCATTTCTTCAAGAGGATGCTCTTCACTGGTCCTACCTTTAATCAATTAAATCTAATTCTATGGTTACTTTACAATTTTTGGAAATGTTTGACTTTCCATATGAATGTTCCTTACTGCAGGAACTAGTCACCATCTTGACAGATTTCTAAAACTTCTGTAATTTTATCACAGCCCCAGCGGAAATCTGGGGTCAACCGTTCCCAGGAAGTCTCGGGAGGTGATAGATTTCATAAACGTTGCCCGATGTCGGAGTGATTTGGGTTTATGTGTATTGTGAGGGAGCAGCCCGTCCCTACAGAGCCACATCTCATCTCCTACCATCAGCCGTCACTTGTAATGGGACTTGTCTTGGATTTATGGAACTGGCCCGTAGCCAGCGCCGTTATTAAGCGCCCTTCAAACTGATACTAAATATCATCCCCCTTAAGCGTGGCTGTGTGGCTGTGCCGGGCCTGTCTGCATCACCCTTGTCTCCCTTCATTAGCGCTCAGGCGTGGAGCAGAAATGCAGAGTCCTCGCAGGTATGAACCGTTCCCGCAGGAATGTGACAAAACATCTGGATAATGTTTGTTCGGCGCAGCACATGCCCAACGCTCGCTGTTATTACATATTGCATCATAAAACTTATTACAAGTAGTGCGTGTCAGGGGGGAGATAGGAAATACCCTGCCGGCTTCAAGACCCTTCCCGATTCCTGGGATACAGTCCCTACGTGGACAACGTCCCATAGAGGATGTAATCTACACGACGTCTTGGAGAAAACATTTCAGCCATTGATGGAGTCTCCAAGACCTTCTGAAGATCGTCTATACGTCTCGTGAAGATGGAGTTACCAAAACCTTCTGAAGACCTTCTATACGTCTCGTGAAGATGGAGTTACCAAGACCTTCTGAAGATCTTCTATACGTCTCGTGAAGATGGAGTTACCAAGACCTTCTGAAGATCTTCTATACGTCTCGTGAAGATGGAGTTACCAAGACCTTCTGAAGATCTTCTATACGTCTCGTGAAGATGGACTTACCAAGACCTTCTGAAGATCTTCTATACGTCACGTGAAGATGGACTTACCAAGACCTCCCAAAGATCTTCTACACGTCTCGTGAAGAAGGGATCCCAGTCTCTAGCTCCATGCAGGTGCTACTACTGGAAGAGTGTAGGAGGTCTTCGTCAAGGAGATGGTTTGATGGAGATAGGAGTAAGTTAGATATTTCTTAAGGTATGAATAGCTTTAGAGACCATACATGGTAAAAAAATACTCTTCCAACTCAAAGACCCTAAGCCGAGTCCGCTGACATGGTTCCTCAACTGACAATGACCCACCGAGGTTGGAATCTAGGTCTGTGTCTTTGAAGATATTAGCCACAGTTGGACTGCAATTGAAATGAGGAGCTGCCATGATTGGAACCACTACCCAGATGCTTAAAGACGCTTCCCGATACCTTTGATACTGTCCCTGCGTTGACAATGTCCCATAGAGGTTGTAACACAATGGGGGTCATTTACTAAGGGCCCGAATCGCGTTTTCCTGACGTGTTATCCAAATATTTCCAATTTGCACGCAATGGAAATCAGGGGCGTGGCCGTAAAAAAACCTGACGAATTCGGAAAAACCGTCGCATTAAAAAAAAAAGTGTCGCTTGACACGTGCTTACCTGCACCCAGCGGAGGACGGCGAAGTTCAGTTCAAACTGATGAACTTCAGGACAGGAGCGACACCTGGTGGACGTTGGAGGAACTGCCTTAGTGAATCTCAGCCGGAGCCGAATCCCCCGCAGAGAACGCGCTGCTGGATCGCGAATGGACCGGGTAAGTAAATCTGCCCCATAGTCTTGGAAGAAGTATATATATGGTCCAAGATTCCAGCCAAAAGATTGTTTGATACCCCCAATATGCCTCTAGAATAGGGGGAATCTGAGACTTCTTACCACCCCTACCACCTTGTACATGCTGAAGCTACCATTAGTAGAGGGATCCATCAAAGAGATTCTTATTATTATGGGAATTGGTAACATATCTCATCATTTAGCAGCAGCTTTAGAGAACATGTATGGCAGTCCTTGATTGCTATGATACAGTCCTTGCACTGATGACCCACATTGGTTGTAAACTATAAAATGTCTCGAAGGAAATGTTTAAATGGTCCATATGTTTAACCATTGACTTTACTTTGCTTGAGGAACTATCAAGATCTCCTGATAACCTACCAGGAGTGAAGGTCTCCATCATGGAGATTACTACTGTGGTCCATTGTTTGAGTTGAGACAAGTTATAGGGAGACACCAAAGGATTCCAAGAACCAAAAGGTTGGGTTTCATGAAAGTCCTTCCAAAAAGTTGCTGGTCTGGTCCTGATTTGGTTCAACATTCCATGTTTTAACCGGACTTTCATGAACTTGTCATGGCCTATGAGGTGAGGTCCAAACTTAGGCCTTCAAATTTAGAAAGAGACTCTATTTGGTCCATTTCAGTCCTATTAAGCAGTGTTTCGAGTGCCATGGTGCATTCAATTAGCTTGTGTGGAAATTGGGCCTCCGTGATCAAATATTGGCAGACCCTCAATAATAGAGTCCTAGAAGAACCTAGAAGTTTTTGTGGTGGACACATGGAGACAATACTTTCACAGAAAACTTTATTTTAGAATTAAAAGATTCTCCTGCTTTTCTACTGATGGTACAAAACCTTGGATGGACAATATAAGGGTCAAAGATATCACTGGTAATGGTCGTCCCCTGGAGGCCATAGATAGGCGGAGGTCTCCTGGTCTCCTGAGATGTCTGCTGGTCGTAGTAAAAAACGTAACAAACCGGTAACAGCAAATTATTAACATCTTCATTCCCACCCATGAAATGTGTATCCTATGCCAGATATGTCAAATATGAAGCAACGCTGGAGGAACCTTGGATGAAAGACCCAAAAAAAGAGATCTCCTCCTAGACCGGAGGCCGAGCGAGACTCGCTCACGATTTCTGATTTTCTCATTAGCAAAAGAGTAAAAGAGAAAAACGGAATAGTGACTAGACTTGAGTGGGAATGCTGCATGTTAGCGGAGGAAGTCAGGGTCCCAGAGCCCCCATAAGTGTTTAGTGGACCTCTACTGTGGGAAATGCACGCAGATATTTAGCTGTCTGTGATTACAATCCAAGCTCGGATCTCTGCCCTCTATTCCCGCAGATTACACATTATTTATGGAGTGAAAATCTCCAGGCAGGTTATGTGTGTGTTCAGACAAGTGAAAAGACGGCTCAGGTTAGTGACTAATACAGTGGGGCTCAATTACTAAGGCTCCGGATGGCGCATTTTCGTTGGGTTTCCGTTTTGTGCCGAATTGCCACGGGTTTTGGCACACACGATGGGATTTTGTTGCATCAGCTTGCACGTGACAGAAATCGGGGGGCGGGCTGCCGGACAACCTGATGGATTTGGACAAACCGCGGAATTTAAAAACGCGATTGTGTCGCAAGATCAAGCACGCACATGCACCAGGAAGAAGCCGGTGAACTCTGGCGGACCTCAGCACAGAAGCGACGGATGCAGGAACTCGGGCGCACGATCTTAGTGAATCGCGCCGGACCCAAATCCTTGTCGGACAACGCACCACGGGATTGCGATGGGACAGGGTAAGTAAATCTGCCCCAAATGTGGGGGTTTACATAGTTTTCTGTCTCAGTCAAGTTGCTAAAATACGACCATCTAGAACACTGTGGCTTTCGTAAATCTTGGCAATGAAAATCTACGCACCCTACAGTGAACAGATTGTTAGGATCAAGGTTCCTGGATAATCTACTAATCACAGATCAACCAAAAAGTAGGAAATTGGAGCGGCTGTCAGTGACTGGTGTTCAATTCTCCCTAATCCGTTGGGTAGAAGTGCTAGGGTGTCAAAATGATCCCCCACAATGTGCACATCATTAGGTTTGCGGATAATCTTCTGACTTCAGAAATTAACACAGAATTGCACAAATGGATCGGCTGTCACTGGCAGCTGCTCCATCCTCCCATTTCTATGGACATCTCTGATATGCAGGAACCACAAACTGAATGCAACGTTCATGGTGGAGGTCAAGTGTTTGCTTTCTATATCATCTACTAAAATTTGACCCAAGTCATAGAAGGTTCCTGATAACTAATGAGAATGGAGCGGCTGTCCATGACAATCGCAATCCTGTGTTTATTTCTGAAATTAGAAGACTGTCGATTAGCGGGAACCTTAATAATTTTCACATTGTGGGGACACTCTGTTTTCTTGGTATCTAATCTAATACAATTTGCAAAATTAATGCGAATTTTGCTACCCTGGCACTTCTATCCAATGAATCAATGAGAATAGAACGGCTGTCATGGACGTGTCATCCCACTTTCTGTTGGATGTGTGATATAATTATCCAGGAACCCTAATCCTATGAATCTATGCGTGGGGGCATATAATTTGCTGGTTACCTAATCCAGTTTTTGATGCTGAAGCTTAGCACCGTGGCTACATCACAGAATGTGACTAATGAGAGTGGAGCGGCTGTCAGTGACAGCAGTTGCAGCCGCAGTAAGAGAGGACTATCTGGTTGGTTAAGTAGTCTAGATCAGATTTGTCAGATCAATTCTAACTCTATCACATTGGCTTTTCCAAAATCCCAACATGTGTCAGGCAATGAGAATGGAGCAGCTGTCACTGACCATGTCATGACAGCCGCTCCATTCTCAAACTTCTGTATTGATCATTAGTATCAGGGAACTACACTGGAACATCCAATTTCACAGATCCCCTCAAATCCACTCATTTCTGTGTAACTAATCTGATGCAAGTTCCTGATATCTACTAACTCTATCCTCCGACTCCCTGTCCCTGCAGAGATGTCTGATAAGAATGGAGCAGCAGTCAGTGACAGCCGCTCCGTTTTTACACTCCTCACATTCCGGTGACATATCCAGATACTGGAAGTAAACACAACTGAAGGAACTGGTCAGATGATTGAGTATTTAGTATTTTTTGACTATTGGCCAATTTATCAATCAAAGGGGGGGGGGGGCACATATTTTTTTAAGATTCTAATCATTCTATTTAGATCTAATTAGATTCACATTTTTGACCATTCTTATAGCCACAGTACAATTTGCCAAATAATTGGCAACTCTATCATCTTGGCTTTCCTAGGGTATCCCTGGAGAAAAGGTCACAACTGCTGAGGATGGAGCGGCTGTCATTGACAGCCGCTCTTTTTTTTAACACTTTTGTTTCAATTTCTAGAACTTTCAAGAACCTGGGAGTCAGTAAAAGTGAAAATTACTGATCTGCTTATTGACTAGGAATATTTTCCAAGATAAAAATCGGATCACCTGCATCAGGGACTTACTGTATACCGTGCTATGGCATTCAATGAACAGAGCTCCCCCTAGTGGTGTGTATTTCTGAGGAATATCACCAGATTTTAATATGGAGTCCCCATTATTTGTGCTAATATATTTGCGATATGGAACACATTCACACCAAAAACTGTGACATCATCACCCTGTCCATACATCTGATGACATCACTGCTCGGGAAATATAAGCAGGATACAGAATCCTATAGGACATCGTATTTAATGGGGGGGGAGGATAATGGGGAGTTAGTTGAGCGCTTAGACGTCGGCTTTCGTCGAATGTCAGCTGGACCTAAACCATGTGCAAAAAAATGTAATGAAAGCGGATACCTGGAGGATGCCCAGTGGCAGCTGCTTTCTCATCGCCGCAGATTCACCGCGTGGTAAAATAATCTGTCTCAGGGAAGGGAGTTTAATAGCAAAAACAATTCTGCAGCGGGGGAGGGGAGCAGACCAAACACCGGCCAGGATTTCATGCGCTGGGGATGACCGCTACAAGCTGTCACCTGCTGCAGATGATTACACAGGCGGACCACCGGCCCTTATATAGGACAATCGCCAAAGAGGCAACTCCCTAATATAGCCACCATCATGCCATAGCTCTCTGCCTCATTTATGTGCGTCACATTGATATACTGGGTGAGACCTATGGAAAGTACAGTCTAAGGAGCTGTGATCTGATTGGGTGGGAGCTAAGTATTACCCTGTGGGAGAGCAGTGGGGACCTCACCATTACCCTAGATCACCAGGGATCTTAACATGTACAAATTCACTAACCTGAACCAATGCACTGGGGGTGTTCTTGATTACCCCTTCACTGCACTAGACCACCAGGGATGTTATCATGTACCACTGGGGATGTTATTAATTACCCTACCACTGCACTAGACCACCAGGGATGTTATCATGTACCACTGGGGATGTTATTAATTACCCTACCACTGCACTAGACCACCAGGGATGTTATCATGTATCACTGGGGATGTTATCCATTACCCTATGACTGCACTAGACCACCAGGGATGTTATCATGTATCACTGGGGATGTTATTAATTACCCCTTCACTGCACTAGACCACCAGGGATGTTATCATGTATCACTGGGGATGTTATCCATTACCCTATCACTGCACTAGACCACCAGGGATGTTATCATGTATCACTGGGAATGTTATCCATTACCCTATCACTGCACTAGACCACCAGGGATGTTATCATGTATCACTGGGGATGTTATCCATTACCCTATCACTGCACTAGTCCACCAGGGATGTTATCATGTATCACTGGGGATGTTATCAATTACCCCTTCACTGCACTAGTCCACCAGGGATGTTATCATGTACCACTGGGGATGTTATCCATTACCCTATCACTGCACTAGACCACCAGGGATGTTACAGTATATATTGATTCACCAGCCTAGACTACCGGGGGATATCATTTACCCTTCAACTACGCAGAACCACTTGGGAGGTTATCATTTACCCCTTCACTGCACTGGACCATGAGGGATTTTATACCCCATCACCACCTGGACCATTGGGAATGTTATCAATTACCCCAGTCACTGCACCAGACCACCAGGTTGGTTATTGTTTAGCCATTGACCTAGATCATCAAAGATGTTATCACTTACCCCTATACTGCCCTAGACCGCCAGGAGTGTTATCACTTACCCTTCCTTTACCTTAGACCACAAGAAACATTCACAATTTCCCCTTCACTGCCCTCGGCCATAAAGAGGCTTATTACTATTTACCCCTTTGCTGCACTAAACAAACAGAATTATTATTATTTACCCCTTCACTACCCAAGGCCACCAGGGACACTATTATTATTCATCCCTTCACTGCCTTTGGCCTCCAGGGATATTAATATTTACCCCCTCATGGTTTATTATTATTTATTACTTCACTATAGGAGATGACCTAGGATATTTGCCCCTTTACTGCCTGGGACTTCCATGGTTGTCATTTATCCCTCTGTAACACCAGTCCACCTGGGATATTATGTGTCCCCCTCACTGTACTAGATCACTATATTAATATGTATTAATATTAAAATATTTCCATGGTGGCTGCAGCAGGGCACGCTGGGAGTTGTAGTTGGCCAGTAGCGAGATATCCAGCACTTATCCGTGTCTCCGTGTCTACACTCCCGGATTCCTTTCTCCGTGCATCATTCCTGGTAATGGCAGTAATCAGGACACCCACAGACCCATATCCGGGAGCAGACATCACTACAGCCGGAATAGATAGGACGGATGAGACAATGTCTGTATGGAGACTACAACTCCCAGCATCTCAGGCACATCATTCATTAAAGGGTCTTTGCCTGTACAGATCCCAGGCTTCCTCCAGACCACTGTCCGCACATTTGTCTCCACTTCTCAAGCCCTTGTCACTTTCCCTTCCCGCTCTGGGGGCACCTGTCCTCCGTCACCTGCCGCCCCTGCCCCCAGCGTGACATTTACAGGCCCAGCAATAAAAGGGGGGGGGGGGGGGGTAATTAGCCCCAAATCAATACTAATTATCCCGCTGCTGGTGACGGCACATTAGCATCGCCACGCAGACCACTGGGCAGTGCCAGCTGTTTTCCATTAAAATATCTCGTATGTCTCATACTGAAGCCGTCACAGGATCCCTTTAATGATATTAGACAGTCATATTGGAGGGGGGGGGGGGGGTATCTGTCCATTACTATACGTTTCTTCCACTAAAAGAGAATATATAATAATCCGGCACATACAGGAAGATCACCGGTCAGCGAGAGGTTTATAGGATTTAAAGGGGTCCTTCCCTATTGTATAAAAAGGCTTCCGGATTAAGCGGTACAATGTATCACTACAGATGGCGGTTCAGTTCAGACCCTGAACGATGATGAACGGGTTTTATAGAAGTAGAAATAGTGATCTCTAAAAATCGTTTCCTTGTAGAATCGATTAGTCATGTCTATGTATAAGACACACCCAGGGGAACAGACAAGACCAATCAATCCCCCGATACACTGATGAAAGGAAATAGGGCATTTTATAGACAGATTCTGGTGCAAATTGTGTTTATACGTTAACTCCCCCCGGTTTGTATAAAGGGGGTAACACAACGTTCTATTCAGATCAACACTAAATTCTAATCTCCCATTCCGTATTCTGTCCGCTTGCCCCACCACTAGGGGGAGCTCACTGAAGGTGGATAACAAAAAACATAGCTTCTTTCTTTCACAAATAGATTCACCCCTGTCCCCAACTTTTTGGGCTTAGCTAAATGGGCGTTAATCTTTTGTTATTCTTGGTGGGTGTGTCTGTGTTATACCACCCCTTTGTCTAATATGAGATAACTCCCATATAAACTTCCCAGGGCCATATCTTTTGAAAGGGTGGACAGATTTTTTTAAAAAAATAACATCAAACAGTTTAGGGGGGCGGCGGCCATCATATGAGGGGCGTAACACAGCATTTTGTACTGGATGACACGCCCCCTTTAAATTCAACAATGGAGGAAAACTTGTAACATTCCAAACCCCGGAATCTCCTTGGTTCTAGAATGTTGGGGGTTGGGGGCAGCTGTATCAGGGATCGGACCACATCTGGGGGAGGCCAAGACCCATAGTACAGAGGCTAGAAGGGGCTCTCTGCTTCTTAGTGACTTCTGCAGAAGTAACACCATTGTGGAGCGAAGTCTGAACATGACTCAGCGGGAGAAGATGAGGGATTTCGAGGGATCGGGGATGAGTAATGTGGATTTTTGGTTTTATTCCAGAGAACTTCCTGAAATCAGGACTAATTAGCATCTTATAATATGAGGCGAGAAGTTACTGTACTTACACTGGAGGCTGTAAATGCTACAAAAACAACCGCAGGAGACCGAGACAGCGGGAGGGGGAGTATTTTTAGTAGCGAGCTAAGTCAGGTGGGTGCCTGCTTAT